>CM076974.1:45884679-45936928 GCA_039105355.1 Benthosema pterotum
TTTACTGAATAAAAAGAGTTAACTCGGAAAAAGATAAAATAGCATACATTTAAATAGGACCTACCTCTTTAAATTAGCTATTTAGAATAGAACTAAACTGACCGGTCATAAATCATAAAACAGAACTGATATTAGTTTTACTAAAGTAAACTAAACTTCAACATTTAGTTGACGAACTAAATAGGGTCTAAACTATAGTTTGGTTGCTAAACTAATACTTCTAAATCTAAAAGCCTAGTCTACTCTAAAGAAAAGGGTCAACTAAAAGGTTTTTCTTCCATAACAACTAAAGGGTTTTTCTTCATGATAATTACCTACCTGCCTACCTCCATTGTACATAGTTCGTATGCATACAACCTCTCTTGCTATTACCTTCAGTAAAGATTGCCGGCCTATTTTCTATCAAGCTCTTGTCCTGGTCTATTACTATTATTATTGTTATTGTCTGCTTATTCATTGCATGCCACTCCTTACGAAACTAGAGCGCCCATACTAGTCCAGTAGTATACACCCTAGTTGCCTGTGTTACAGTGACAGTAGTGCTACAAGTCCAAAAACGGAAATTTAAAGGAATAGTACACGTACAAGTGAAACTGTGCCAAAGATCTTGAAATGGGTTTATGAAGAATGTATTGAATATGACTGAAGCTGAATATGACCAGAACAGAGTTTTATTGTATTTTGTTTTGGTTTTGGTTTTGAATATGAATGTCCTATGAACAAAAGGAAAGAGAATGTGATGCTATGTCTAGACAGACAAAAGAAAATGACATTATTGTTTATTGTTAAATAATGCAGTATTATTGATGCTGGCTAAATACAAATAATAGGACAGTGCAGCAGCTAGGGAATTTATTGTAACTGTGAAATGGTGAATAAATATACTTTGAGGAAACGGTGAAGAAACGCTACACATGTTTCGCTGTCTCCATCCTTTTTAACATCTTTATCCTGTTTACAGGAACCGTAACTCTGTAACCAGGGTGCCATATTCCGGTACCCGTTACAACTGCTCCATTGTCAGCACTTTGTTGATTGGATAATAAAATAACCTTGTTGATGAATGTGTGTGTTGTGATTTAATTGGTAATATACATTTAGTTGATGAGTAGTTAATGATAAACTTGTCATGACTTTACTTGAGCGTACAATTCTGTATTACTAATGGTGAATTAAACATGAACTTGTCATGACTTTACTTGAGCGTACAATGACCTGTTAGTTAACTGTTAGTTAATGGACGAAGAAATGCCAAAGGACCCCCCTGGAGGGTCCCAGGGACCCCCCAGATGGTACAGGGATAAACCATCCAATATAGGAGACCCCTGGAGATTTTTGACCAGCCACTACCACCCAGTCAACTCACTAATCCACCCCGCCCATGAGGACCCATCCTGGGCATAGAAATGAGCAGAAATATCTGATCTACAAATCCACCATGAACTGGTCACTGGTGAATAAATGCATAACTAGCCATGAACTAAAAGGGTTTAGTTCATGGCTACTAATGTAGCTAATTAAATATTAATTAACCATCAATTAGTCATGATTCATGGTGAATTATGATGAATTAATGCTTAAGTAAGGCATACATTACTTAACATTATTAAGGGTTAATTAAGGGTTAATTAAGCGTTAATTACGCACATGACTTTGTACACTATAGTAAAGTGTTAACCCTATCAACAACTAAACGTAATACACACAACTACTAAATGTTACCTTTAAACACTATAACAGTAACACCATCACTACTATATCAAAGTCAGACTTTCGAAGTCAGACTTTCTTGGGGGCCTTGATTTTTTTTTTTTTGTGTGTGTTGTCTGTTGAGCCGGTCATTTTGAAAGTAGCTCTCAAGTCAAAAAAAGTGTGGGCACTCCTGATATACAGTATTTCGCTTTGAGTTTCATGCGGCTAATGCATGATCTTGTCAACCAGATAGAGACAGTAACTGTTGCAGCTTTAATGGAACGCTGCTTGGTCACGGCCAAATACAGACATTAAATGTTATACTATTCACAATTGCATGATATTTATATCAGCAGAACCAGTAAAATGAGACAAAAACAAAAGTCAGCATAGCGTACATAGATCAAAAAGCAAAATCAGATTAGCTTGAGGAACGGTGACAGCCTGATTTGCCTTGCCTCCCATTTCCTTCAGCATCGTTTTAAAGGCATCCAGCGATGCTCGCTCCCCAAGGTTTAAATGCATACACAATGAATTCTGAGCTGCATAAAAGAGCCGTTTCTGCTTGCAACAGCAGCAAAATGTCATCAAATTAAAACTCTCGACACACGCCGAGAATATGTCGTTTTGCTGAGCACTGATTATTTTATTGAAGAATGACATGGTCAGCCTCGGCTTGCGTGTCGGCAGGAACTAAATGATCATAAGAACCAACAACTGTAAAACTGAGTTCCTAACTTATGAAGTGTGTAGCGTGACAGAATACAAAGGTAACCAAACGGACTCGCAACGCTCCATTTGGTTACATTTGTACTCTTTGCAGAGTTACAAATGGATACAGGCAACTTTTAGCCAATAATAGTTGCTGCAGCTGTTTCCCTGCAGATGGGTAGCCTCGATCTCCAGGCTCTCATCCGCTGCGAGATGAGAGCCTGGAATCACGGTGCCCCAAAACGACTGACGGAAGTCGGGACTTCCGCTTAGTTAACTTCCGCCGGAAGTTGCCCATTTTCACGTTGCGGTGCTCCTGAAAATGAATACCCCACGGAAACATTTTATTTCTCCCTTTGTGCTCGCAAAGCTGTTGTAAATTTTTAAAAGATGAAATCGTGTGCACTTGGCACACTTGGCACACTACAACTGCTTTCTTCGTTGGAGTCATTTTTTTTCTGAAAATAAGAGTGAACAAGTCAAGTTGCTAGTGAGGACTGAACAGGGTTGTTTCTCTGGGGACTATAAATACAGTCCCCAGAGAAATGCAGTCTCCCCAGAGAAATACAGTCTCAAAAGCGCACCAGTTTCCCAGGGTGGCAGTGCAGAACTGTATTGTTGTCAACAGATCCTGTTTGTTTGGCTCATGAGTCATGACAAGGTGGTGTGTGTGTGTCTGTGTGTGTGTGTGTGTGTGTGTGTGTGTGTGTTGTGTGTGTGTGTGTGTGTGTGTGTGTGTGGTGTGTGTGTTGTGTGTGTGTGTGTGTGTGTGTGTGTGTGTGTGTGTGTGTGTGTGTGTGTGTGTGTGTGTGTGGCATTTTAGCCAATCACAGCGCAGCGGTCTCCAGCAGTTTCATAACGAGCCAATAGTGTGGAGGTGGTGGAGTTGGATTCAAATCTGTTTACAAACACAGATTTTGTACACACTAAAGTTGCCTACTGTTACTTGGTACCTGCAATAATAGTATACTGTAATGAATACTTTGAGGCAATTTAATGAATTATGGGATTTGTGAAGTCACACACGTTGACCTTTGTTCACCAAATCATGAACAAGTTCAAGTGGACATTTATGTTAGTGACATTTAAATGAATTTCCCTTCAGGCATTCCTGAGATGATGATGGGATGTATAGGCTACATATTGTACTGTATGTGTACCTATGGACAGCTATTGCTGGTGGAAGCATACAGCAACCTGACTGAAGAGGGGAAAATATTTTGTGTGCATTATTGTTGCACTTTTAAGGACGACTTTGTCCTATTGTAGTTAAAAAATCTGTTCCTGAATGCCTAAAATGTGGCATCTGTCTTGTATATTTCTAAACATATTCTTGTACGCAACTTGCTAGAATAAAATGTTCTGTTTTTTGTGATATTCAACATATTACAGTGCGGATTGGAGGAAGGTTGCATTTATATTTTTACCAAGTTCTACTAATAGCACAGCCAGGACATGGTAAAACAATATTTCCATTTTATAGGCTATAATCAATTTCTATATTCACTAGGATTGAAAACCATAATATTAAATAAGGGTGCCCTTTCATATAAATTACTACAGGAAAAGCAATTTTCTTTTTTTTCCCTTCATGCACTCGGCACAGGCTGACATTTTCAACAATTTTATGTAGAAGATAATTGCAGCCTTCTCCTGATTCTAAAGCATTCTGTCGGTGTGAGCCCTCTAATATGATATGGAGGAGAATCACACCGCAGATAACAGCCATGGATAACACATTATTCATTGTCTGACAATGAATAATATAAATTGGAGGTTATTTTCTGCCAGGGTTATTTGTAAGGCCTGTTATAGTGATATAGGCATAATAATATCTGAGAAATGGAGAATATCAGCCGTGCCCTGCTAGTTTAACCTTGACCGTCTTTGCAGGGGTCAAAATGTACTCCTAACATTACACTAGGAAAAAGGCATGCCCTCCGCACACTGTGCTAAAATCAGATTTTCAATTGCAGGCACATGGCAGAAAGCTTGTGATAAAATAAAACACTATTTTTTTTTTTTTTTTTTTTTTTTTTTCACCCTTTCCGAAACAGTGCACCTTTTCCAAACAGTGTGTTGAGACCCGTGTGTGGGCTTCGGACTAAAAATGATGTCGCAAATAAGTACTCTTTATTTTTATGTTTTGTATTGAATTATTATTTCAAAAAGGCTGAGGGCAGGGGTGGATGTAACATGTCCCATTTGGGGGGGCAAGAGAACATGTTGGGGCGGATTCATCGCCCGTGTCGCTTCGCGCCACGGGCCATGAAGCCAACCCCCATACAGGCTTGACACTAACACTTGCCCGCTTGCCCGGGGCAAGTAAAAAAAAATGGTGGGGCAAGTGAAGACTGCTACCTGGTTGCCCGATCGGGCAAGTGTGCAACTTAGTGGACTATAACACAACACAAGATAAATTTGTCTTGAAGGCAATCATTGCGACCTGGGCTAATTAAGATGATGAATTTTCACTCTTGAGAGTGCAAAAAATGAAACCAAATGGACCCCAAGGTCCATTTGGTTTCATTTTTTTCAAGAGTTACATTTTCTCAAGAGTTACATCTGGTTAACCAACTAGCTGGGGACCACTTGGAACCCCTCTCATGGACCACGTGTTGAAAACCCCTGGTTTAAAGCACCAAGTAGGAGAACACTTAAATGCAAAAATTACAATATTTTTTGGGGGGCAAGTGACCATGACCTGAGGGCAAGTAGAAACCTGACTTGCACTTGCCCGATGGGCAAGTTCTTTGGAGACCTTAGTGTCAAGCCAACCCCCATACCATTTTCTCTTGCCCCTCTTGCCCCTCCAACATGTTCTCAGTTACAGGACTCTTATTAGTCAAGTAAAGCATCAATAATAACATCAGTTGTTGTTGACGTTGCAACAGACGCAGCATGCATAAAGCTAAAGGTCTGACTCAAAGAGTTTTCTGTTTTCAATGATGAAATGCTGTTGGTTTAGTGGTGCCACACTTAGTTAGTTAGTAGCAGTAGTAGTGTTTCAAATAGTTTTAAATATAAGCATGTTTTGTGGGGCAGACTGGGCATTTAGGGGGGCATTGCTTCCCCCATGCTCATGCCTAGATCCGCCCCTGAGCTGAGGGAACATAGGTATAGTCACGAGTAAAGATATGCAGCATAGTGGAAAAAGAAACGCTAAACTAATAAAACTCGGGTGAGGTGGCAGAGCGAAAGGGAACCACACTCGCACCTTTTAGCTCACGACTCAATGCAACGCATTCCTTTACACAGTACTGTACATTGTGTTCATTCAACTCTGATGGTGTAATTGCAAGGTCCATTTGATCACATCACAATGGATAAATTAATGAGGATTTGAATGCAATCATGCATTTTTTCTTTTCTTTTCCTGTGAAATAAATAAATATGCAAAGGTCGCTAAACAAAAAGGAAATGGCAATTATTCCCATAATTGCTATTTTGCGGAACAAAATGGTTGTGAAATTAAGCATGAATTACCCTAATAACACTTAATCACTGGATATTCTCCAAAGTAGGCGTCACCAATGAGATTTTTTTTTCTCGTGTGAAAATGTAAACACAGCATGACGGTGGTGGGAAAAAAGTACTTGTTTTATTTTTTTTGCTTAAGTAAAAGTATCAAATGATTTCTAATAATTTTATTTCATGTACCTGTAAAACTACAAATGTATGTAATTGGCACCAAGTACCAAAAGTAGAAATTACTTTTCATGCAGAATATTTACCGTAACTTATTCTGCATGACTTTTTTTTCTACCCTTTTAATTTCTGCATACAAAAACGTATGCGATATATGATGTGTAGATATGTGTATAGATGTGATGTGGACTTTGTGTGTGTTTGGGGTGGGTCTTGTGTGTGTGCGTTAAAGGGGAACTCCACCCATTTTCAACATTTTAATATGTCATTAACCCATTGTAGACTATCCCGATTCTAAAAATGTCTTTGAAATACTAACCTAAGTGTACTGGAAAACTTCAAATTATTGTGTAACACCATCAAATTTTTGACATTTTTTGATACTGTACATTCTGTACAGAACGCATATTGGTGTTCCCGTCAACTAGGGTAAAACTACCACTAGGGGTTCCTGCCTACTATGGGTTAATATACCTTAGAGATATTGTGTGGACATGATAAAAATGTTCCCCCAATTCTGTATTTCCTTAAAAATGGAGGTCTGAAAAAAATCATTAACATGGTGAAATACATCTGATGACATCAAGATGTATTTCACCATGTTAATGATTTTTCTTTCAGACCCCTTTTTTCCTGAGAGGGTACAAATGGAGTAGAGGGAACAGATCCGCACACCGTTTTAAAAGCTCCAAATATTTTATTCACAACAGAGCGGTAAAAAAATACAACGTTTCGGCCTGAGGTGGCCTTCGTCAGGTATACTGTTCAGTATACCTGACGAAGGCCACCTCAGGCCAGTAAGGAAGGAGTTACAGTAGTCCAGTTTAGATATGACTGTTGTCTGTATGAGCAGCTGGGCGTACTCGTACCACTACGTGGTACTCTAGATTTTGTCGATTATCTTTGCCTATGAATCTCTGAGAAGAACTTTCCGCTCCCATGACCTTGCCTAAATATTGGATTCAAATAGTTTTTGAAAAAAAAAAAAAAAATGTGTTGTTTTTTATGTGAACAATTATGCCATAGAGGCGTTTCATACAGCGATGGTGGAGGAAACCAAACTGCTCATCGAGAGCAATTAGAGGTTCAGAGTCTGTCTTGCTTATGGACACCTCAACACAAACTATATAGGAGAGCCTGGGATCAAACTGGCAACCTCATGGTTCCCATCAGACTGCTCTATGCCAGCTGACCCTGTTGCCAGCTGCTGCTCTACCAGCCACTATACTCTTGACCCACTGCCATCTGAACAACTGCTCTGATGAGACTACATGTTTAATGTTTAAAAAAAAAAAAAAAAAAAAAAAAAACATTTGGTCACTCAGGCTTATGAGAACACGCCAGACAGTTTTATTATTAAGTTGTTCATTTAGAATTTTGATATTGATGTTAACTTCCTACAAACCCATTATAACAAGCTTTTTCTGTTGATTGATCATGTCCTTCTAATACGCCATGAGGGAGGCTTTTTTTCATTTACTGTTTTCAATTATTAGAAGTACAATATCACTCCACAGTCCACAATATGTTAATTCATCCATTAGGATTCTAAGGTTACCAAGAAACTTATTTTGCCATCAGTGGTTCTCGAAACTTTTCAAGGCAACCCAAAACTGTATTTAGTGGCAGATTTCCAGTAAAAGGCTCATCCTTGCATCTCCCTACACTTTCTGCCATCTGGCAAAACAAATGAAAAATACAATATGCTGAGAAACAATCTACACAAAGCTGTACTTATGTAAAAGACACGTGATGTGAGAAGGGCCTCTCCGTGCAACGATGCAGGTGCAGGTGCAAGTGTAGAACCGTTATAAATGTGATATGTCAGATCTTAAACTTTAACAGCTCTGAGTCCGCTAGAATTTCAATTAATGTTTGTGCATTTTAAATCGATGTACTCAAATTCATATGTAGGCTTTTTAAAAAAAGTACAGGATTTCAATTTTCCTCAGCCATTTTTCCAGTAATTTAAGAAATTATGTGAACTTAAGATCCTTGCAGCCTGGTCTGCGATTTCCCACAGTTTTTCCCTGCCTTTTTGGTCTAAAATGTGTCAGTCTACATGGACCTTTAAGACATGTTTCATGAATCTGAAAATCTCATGAAAGTAATCTACATGAAGAAACTGTCGTGACCGTTGGGTCAATGTGCAACCACGAGTCCACGACTTACGTCGCGGCATACATTGCGACCTTAGTCCTGGGTGGAAACTTCCATATTCCTCCAAAAATGTTAATTTTTAAGTAATGTTTAGTTATCTGCTAATTAATTCCTCAATCTTATTTTTTTTTCCAGCGACTGTAGGCTCCAAACTAACCAGTCAGGTGCACTCTTTAAGTGTAGTTTAGATTTAAAAAACAAACAAATAAATCACATTTTAACTGATTTTATGCTGAACATTGAATTGCTCTACATTAAGCATCTGCTATGCTTAATTGCAGGGCTTGTGGCTCTACTATTTATTTTGGGTGACACCATAGTAGAACAGAGCATAAATTAAGCATACGAACACTAGTGGAGGGAAAAAAAACACCACATCGGTCTGAATTGCTCCTTAAGCTCTACTTCAAATGCAGAACGCGGCTCGAAGGCGCGGCCCCACCTCAGCGACTGAGTAATTAGCCGCTAGCTTCGTAAATCAGACATTAATTCCGCCATGCGCCTTACCAGCGCAAACCACTTAAGGCGCAGGGCAATTTGCACTGACTGCACCTTTGATTAATGTAAATGTGGCCCTGAGTGTAGTGGAAGTCAATGGAGGTTTCCGGAAACAGAACAAACAAACAGCAAAGCGTTGGCGCGAATACTTTATATACACGCATTTATAGACGCGTCCTATCAACAGAGCCGATACTGCCCAGCTTGATGACCACTTTTCACTCTAATAGGGACGCTGCACTCCACCTCAATATGTCCCACTTAATGGTCCGAATTTTGTATTCCATACGGTGTTTCTTTCTCAGTTTCATTTCATTACCAGAATTATACCCACACTGATTCGCTATTCAGGTCCATACTGGATGGAACAAGTCCAGAAATACGTGGTCATTAGTATGTCCGGCGCTTGGCCCTGTTGCCACTGCCTTGGTAACGCAGGAGACATTAAATTATGTCACACTTGCTGCAAATCGCTTCCTATTCTATAGCCTAATTGGTGTGCAGGGATGGAAGTATACCTCACAAGTTTTACTTACGTAAAAGTGTCAAGACCCTATTGTAGAAAGTCTGTACAAGTTTGTTAGTTTACCTAAAGGAGTCAACTTTAGTGTGTACAAAGATATATTTTTAAACACATTTGTTTAAAACCAGAATCTAACTCCACCTCACCTCCACTCTATTGGTTCATTATGAAACTGCTGCGGAGACTGCTGTGCTGTGATTGGCGAAAACGCTGCCTCACCCCCAAACACCCCCCCCTTGCAAATTAGCACCGCCTTTCCTGAGCCTGATGAATGTTTTGTTATATCATGATTCGTTGACACAACAACAAAGTTCTGGACCGTCTGCAGGACGAAGCAAGTGTCCGTCTGCAGGGAAACAGCTGCAGCATCAAAGTAGAAACAAAAACAGAGGGGGAAAAGGCAAAAAAAATGATATATATATATTTATTTTAAGTTTTGGCTAAAAGGTTGCCACCATTACCTTTAAGTACAAAAGTATTGGTGTCAAAATACTTAGAATACAACGTACTTAAAGTATTAATTTTGCAGAATTTGCAGAAGATCCCATTTCACAAGTTTGAAATTAGCTTGAATGTACTAGAATTATACAATGTGAAAGTGTCCACAGAATTTGAATGCAAGCTCAGAACATGAGCTTGTAGCTGCTATTTTGAAGTATATTACTCCATATAGGAGTAATATCAATTCAATTCTAGAAGATACCTCCAAATAGTATATACATGTTATCAATATGTATGCCTGCAATCCATGTAACTCATTCATCCCACCGACTTAAAATTCACCACTCACATTAGCAGGTGATCCAATGAGTGCAGTGCACTAAGTGCCCAATGTCGACTTGGGTTACATATAGGCTGTTGTCCAGAACCGAAAAGGCTCTGCTCGTGGCACAAATGAGCTATGACCACACCAGCATTAATTAGCCAAAATTCCGTACACCTGCCACGTTCACGCAAGAATACTTTCACAGTCTCACAGCCATTGGCAATAGACTGCAAAAAAGTTTCTTTCCCCAAACAATCAGATGCATGAAGAGACTAATCAGAACCAGAGTGATACCAGGCAAAGGAAAACGCTTCAGTCATCATAGCCTTTAGTTTTTATTAAAAGGATCCCTGGCTAATAAGACAAATATCCTTATATAGGCCTACCACTACTGTATAAGCACTATATCCCTATAACACTACAATAACACTATACTTGCCTTATATAACTAAAACATAATGATAAAAAACACCTTCAATCATCTTATTTCTTTCATAAATAGAGAATCTTTCCCTCAATAGGAACTGCTGTTGTCGCATATTGATGTCATACGTCCATGAGTGGTCCAGCCCTATGGAATGTATGGGATGCACATGCTACTAAAGAAGTATTTAAAATGTTGCTCTTATGCTCATATTAAATAGAAAGTATTAGGATGT
Source organism: Benthosema pterotum (assembly GCA_039105355.1). Lineage (NCBI taxonomy): Eukaryota > Metazoa > Chordata > Actinopteri > Myctophiformes > Myctophidae > Benthosema > Benthosema pterotum. The sequence continues at coordinate 45,895,337 of CM076974.1, forward strand.
TTTTTTGTTCGCACATGCATTTCATATATTCCATCAACATCAACCACACTACGACCCTATAGAGTGAAGGATTAGCTGTTTATTAAAAGAAATACCATGATTAAGATGTTTGTATGTTAATTTTAGTTACAGGGGTCAGGTATAATGTTTTTAAGTCTTTTTTTCCCCAAAATGGTAGACATTATATTTTTGCCATTTCTAGTTTGCGGAATCAAAACGACCACCTACTGTAGTTCAAATATATAAAAAACAAGGGGGCTATATCAAGTATAGGGAACAGCAGCAGTGCAAGAGTACATATACCCGTGTGTGGTCAATGGTCACACAATAATCCATCTTTCTGTACACAGCCGGCATACACACTTCTAGCCTCCCCGCTGAGCGGTTGTAGCCAGAGGGCTCTGCTATTTGTCAGTAGAACAGAATGCCGGGTGAGAAGGGGAAAAAGCTCGGCTCTAATGGGAGCTCCTACCATTTGAACTGTGTGTACATCAATCAATCAACGAGCGCCAGCCGAGGGACTGTGGGTCACTGGAGTGCCAGTACTTGATCTTTCCCATGGTATAAGCAGCGCAGCTTGTCAGTGACATGACAGAGCTCAACGAGCTGCAGGTGCGTGTTGGAGGTGACTGCGTACTGCTCCCCGCGGGCACACGGAACGGAGGCGACGCGCGCGACCTCTGCCCACGGACTTGAACCCACTGGCTCTCAGGCTTTTTTTTCCCCACCAGCGGTTTTCGTGTTAATTTTGGGTGCCTCAGACCCGTATTTGTAAGGGTCCATTTGGCTCCATTCGTAAACACCCAGCGTCTAAAGAAATCCATTAAAATGGTGAAAACACATCTTAATGATGTCACTAAGATGTTTCGCCATGTTTAGTTTTTCTTCAGACCTCCATTTCTTGGGAACACAAAATGGGGGAACGTTTTTTATCATGTCCATCCAGCACCTCTAGGTATACTAATAACATGAATGTTGAAAATGAGTGGACTTCCTCTTTTTATAAAGGTCAATTTCTTCCAATCTTATCAATAGTAATTATGTCCTGATACCCCAACATGGACCCATGGGGGTCCTCACCCAGATAGCAAAATGCATTGATTCAACGTTGAAGTTTGGTTAGATAACCAAAATTCAACATTGAATCAATGCATTTTGCTATCTGGGCACTTTGAGAAGCACTTAAGATACAGTACATAAAGCTAGTCTGCCTCTACCAATTTGGACTAGAAGTGGAGAAGGTTGCATGCTGATCCTCACAAAATGTGTAACTATTTCACACTGCACGTGACTCCTTTAAATGAATTCATTCATTCATAAATTCATATGCGCACAAGATGCATTCTGTGAAAACAGCCTTAAAGGGGAAGTCCACCCATTTTCAAAATTTGGTCCATTTGTACTCTCTCAGAAAAAGGAGTCTGAAAGAAAACTCATTAACATGGTGAAATACATCTTGATGATGTCATCAAGATGCATTTCACCATGTTAATGATTTTTTTTCAGGAAATACAGAATCGGGGGAACTTTTTTTTATCATGTCCACACAACATCTCTAAGGTATATTAATAACATATTAAAATGTTGAAAATGGGTGGAGTTCCCCTTTAATAACAAAACTGACTGGGGTGTTCTCATAAGTCTGAGTGTAAGACCAAATTTTTTTTTTTTTAACATTAAGATACATAAAGCTAGTCTTGGACTAGAAGTGGAGAAGGTTGCATGCATGCTGATCCGCATAAAATGTGTAACTATTTCACACTGCATGTGACTCTCCCAGTGGTGTTTCTAAGCTATTTGGAGCCCTAGGCAAGATTTTCCCTGGAGCCCCCCCTTACCAAATGGACCCTTACGGGTCCATTTGGTAAAGGGGGGGCTCCAGGGAAAATCTCCTGTAAAATCCCCCCAAGGGATAAAATTATGAACTATTTTTAAACTGAAGAACATATTATATGTGTTTTAAATGCTCAATTCTAGTTATAGATGATAAGTATAATGTATTTACCCATATTAGGCTTATTATCCTGGGATCCTTTTAAAGCATATCTGGTGGTCACCCCCTCCCCAGTTGCTCCCCTCCCCTCACAACACCCCAGGCAACTGCCTAGTCTGCCTAATGGCAAAAAACACCCCCGGACTCTCCTTTAAATTCATTCATTCATAAATTCATATGCGCACAAGATGCATTCTGTGAAAACGGCCTGAAGCTCACAAGGCATCGCCATGCGACAGGTTGTGTGATCAAGCTGGTGCATCGGTTATGAATGCATTTTACTGTATTTCCTTCCTTTTTTTTCTCCCTCCTTAGCCCTGGCCACCTCTCTCTCTTTGCCTCTCCTCTCATCCTTTTACTCCTGCTTACTCCCTCCATGACTCCGGCTGCCTTTCTTATCTCTCTCCCTGAACCTCACACAGCACTGTTCTTTCTTCATCCACCACCATTTGATCTTTTCTCTCTGAAAGCACGTCAGCTCTCAGCACTTAAACCACGGGAGGCTATTTCCACTATTCGATAGGTATATATGGTTTAAGTAATTTAACCCATATGTGTCCTGATCAGATTCTAGTTTCTGATGCTAGATTCTAGTCCCTCATGCTAGATTCTAGTCCCCCACGGTAGATTCTAGTTCCTCTCATTAGACTGTAGTTTCTGAAGTTAGATTCCAGTTTCTGACACTAGATTCTAGTTCCCGACACTAGATTCTAGTCCATGACACTAAATTCTAGTTTGTGATACTAAATTCTAGTCCCTGGCGCGAGATTCTAGTTTTTCTGGAAAAATCTCTTTCTGTATCAGTGATGCTTAACATATTTCATAGGAAGGACCCCCAGAAATATCTATTATTTAGCTGCAGAACCTCATCTAAAAACATGTTGTTCGAGGGATCCCCCAGAAGCAAAGATTCGAGTTAAAAATATTTGCTTCCAAAATAACGTATTCAAAGATTTGCACCACGTTTTCACAATTTTTCAAAAATAGCAGAACTACAAGCTCATATCGCGCCACCCGGTGGCGCGATATGAGCTTGTAGATCTGCTATTTTTCAACAGCTAAAACACCAAAACGCGTTCAGCACACAAAGCGTTAATAAGCATACAGCACCGCCCTGTTAACATGGGCATGAATCATTCATTTTCCTAACACAGACAGTGAGTTATATGTGCGGTAACACATTGGCTTGCCAAAGCAAAACGTGTGACTTGGCCCATCTTGAAATGGTCTCTGTAGTAGTTTATAATGAGCTGGCCCAGGCGGGTGCCACAGCTCCAATTGATCAGAGACTACAATTCTCCGTTTTTTTCCCCTTCTCTCCTTTTCTATCTCGCACAGCAGTGGTGCATCCAACAATAGACATCAGTCAGTGGCGGTCGGTCCTGTGAGAAAACTCACTGCTTGTTGATGAACACGGTTGAAGGATAGAAAGGCACAAACTTGGAAGCTAATGGGCTCACGATAAACACACACACACACACAAATAGCAGACAGACAGTGCCGGCCGGCCGCCGCTGACCAAACTCAACATCCTGCAGAATTTCAGTGCTGCTATTTTGACAGCAGCCTGGCATTGAACTCGGTGCTGTATTCTACCCCATTCTACCCAATAAGCCAGAACCACCACCACCAGTTTTACTGCAAGGTATGTGTCCAGAAAAGGCGAAGAAGAGTAGGAGCACTCTTTGAGAAATAAGTGAATACACCTCTGGCCTTCCCTTGTCTGACAGATGGCGAAGAGATTTTTTTTTACCGATTTAGAGTGGGTCTGCACGGCAGCAGTAAGGGAAGCAGGACTTGTTAACCTGATAAGACCTGAGGCTGACATTAAAAAAAAAATCCTTTATTAGCGGTGCCTTTCAATATGTCAAGGACCCCAAAATAGAGTAGGGCTGGGACGATAGTGGTCCCTCACAATACGATATAGGTGGCGATATTAGGCCTTTGATAATGAATATATCATGATATTTGATCCATTGCGATATTTGCAATATATCAATATATTGCATGAAATTCATCAACGATATATTATGATACTGTTACTGCAGCTGCAGAACAAAAACAAAAAAACAATAAATGAATGGAAAAAAAAACTAAAAGACAAAAATTAGAACTTACTAATGTATATTCTCGGGTATTAATCTTAGCTTTTATTTGTCTCAACTGATTCTCATACTGTTCTGTTTTGTTTTTATCTTGTTTGCTTTTTGGGAATGAAGCAGCTATAGAAGTCAGTTAACATTTTAATTCTGCGCCGCGTTTTTCCTCCCGGAATTATCCCTTATTTGTTGAGTATATTGCGGGAAGAAGTATACAATATTATCACGATAACGATATTTCAGCACACCCCTAGTATGTAGGCTGTCGTTTTGGCTGTCGACCCCCCCCCATGTCAAAAACACAAAATATTTTTCCCGGCAGCAAAGATTTCAGTGAGACTTGTTCAATTTGCCCAAATTCTCATTTTATCAAAGACAGCAGATCTACAAGCTCATTTGTGACGCTATGAGCTCACAAATCTGCTATTTTTTTATATCCAACCAATGGTGGAATAAACAGTAAGTACACTTCTCAGCATGTCTTCCTGTAGCGTCGTACACTTAAAGCACTATTAATATTTACTGCCTAGACTTGGGGAGGGCACACTCTATGCATATTAATTACTGCTAAGTGCTCCGGGCCACACGTTAGAGGAGCCTAGGAGAGGGTTTCCATATACACTAGTCTTGTTAATTGCGGAATACATTATATTTTCTTGTTAGCAAGAGCATGCGGTTTTGAATTGCGCTGGCACAGTGTGACTCTCTGCGCCTTATAGACAGTTAACCCATGGTGTCCTGATCAAATTCTAGTTTCTGATGCTAATTCTAGTTCACAGAACTAGATTCTAGTTCCGACGCTAGATTCTAGTTCCTCATGCTAGATTCTAGTCCCCCACGGTAGATTCTAGTTCCTCTCAGTAGATTATAGTTACTGAAGTTATTCCCTTTCCGACACTAGATTCTAGTCCATGACACTACATTCTAGTTTTGACAGTAAATTCTAGTCCCTGGCGTGAGATTCTAGTTTTCTGGAAAAATCTCTTTCTGTGTCAGTGATGCTTAACATATTTCATAGGAAGGACCTCCAGAAAATATCTATTATTAGCTGCAGAACTAAATACATGTTGTTCTAGGGATCCCCCAGAAGCAAAGATTTGAGTTAAAAATGTTTGCTTCCAAAATAATGTCCTCAAAAAATTTGCACCACATTTTCACAATTTTTCAAAAATAGCAGAACTACAAGCTCATATCGCGCCACTCGGTGGCGCGATATGAGCTTGTAGATCTGCTATTTTCCACAGCTAAAACACCAAAACGCGTTCATTACAGAAAGGGTTAAACTGTTTCTGAGTATTGCTGGGCAACTTGATGAAGTAATTATCTTCGCTTGTTACTGCAACTGTACAATATTAATCAGCCTGTGTGTGCATTCGTTGAAATGATCATTGTGTCTTCCACGGGCCAAATGAATGTTGGCCGAAAAGCAACATGTATTTTAAATTCCAGTGGCGTATACTTTTGAGTTTTAAAAATTGAGCCAAAGCACCCCCCCCCCCCCCCCCCAAACATTGAAGGACAATTCTTGTCAGCCAAGTCAGCTCAATCCCCCAGTGAAAAAAGAAAGAAGAAGCAGCAAATACACACTTGACAGAGCAGCTGTCAAGGTGAGTATGTTCTGCTTTGAAATAGTCGTTCCATTACCTGGACAGAATAAGAACTTGTTACTGTAAAGATTTGAGGCCCGGTGGCGACTTACCGGAACTAGGAATTTCTTTATCTCCTCCAGGGCGTGACTCATGCGTGAGTAAGCCTCCCCGGGCGGCGCGAAGACTTCAATTAAAACGTGAAGATCGTTACTCAAATGGGCATACTTCGCCTCGCCGCTTCCCCTCAGCTCTTCTTCCTGCGGACGGAAGAAAGACGAGACGAGAACAATTACGTTAATCAGAAGCTTTCTGCGAAAGAGGATTCATTATTCTTTTCTTTACTAGGGATAAACATTTGGGGAATGGCTTGAATTTCAAGATGAGTATAGTGGGTGAAGTTCAGTGTTTTTGTTCGTTAATGAATAATTCAGCATACGGAACCAGTAAGACGTCTTGTGTGCACTAGTGTGTGATGAGATCAGATCAACATATGGGATGTCAGAACAGGTCAGCTCCACCCACATGGAAAGAAAATATATACATATATGCCAATATATGCACCATATATGCATCATATATGTTGCATGTATGCAATAATCAGGCACATATATGTGGACATATGGGACATCTACAGGGTAACCGGTCAGGTGGGCACAAAAACCAAGGGGCACACCAGACAATGTTGTGCCTACATCTCCAGTGTGCCCACTCGACCAGCATTCATATACAGGACATATAGAGTAGGTTCTTTCTTGTTTTTTTTTTTTTTTTTTGTTTTTTAACCCACGATTTTGTAACCCATTTTTTCACCCTGTGCCAATTCCTAATGTGATCCTGGGCTCTACACACCCTCCACCAACCTGGGGAGCAGCGGACTGGCCTCATGCTTCCTTCAATGCATGAGGAGTCCAAGCTGCCTTCTTTTCACCTGACAGGGGAGTTTTCCCTGTTGGACGTAGCGCGTGAAGGAACACGTTATTCCAACCAGTTTCCAGTCCCCTCCATCAGGCGCCCCCGGCTGGCAGGGGAGGCAGTTTAGAGTCCAGGATTACAGCATGTTTTTGTGAGGGTATCTACCCTAGGGACATGGGAGAACATGCACACTCCACACAGAAAGGCCCTTTTGCAGTAGTAGAGGTAGGTTGATATACTGTATGTAGGGGGGCAATTTCATATATGCAGGGGGGCAATACATATATTTTCTTTCTATGTGGGCATATTTGGAGATCTAGGGGTGGCAGCAGGGCATTGTCTTGAGGGCCGGTCCCTTTTTGCTGCGTAAATAACTTTGAGGCAGGTCCGTCTAGAGCAGAGGTGCCCACACTTTATTGACTTGAGAGCTACTTTCAAGATCTACACATAAAAAAATCCCTTTCAAGGCCCCCAAGAAAGTATGACTTTGAAATAGTTGGTGATGGTGTTACTTTACTGTTATAGTGTTTAAGAATAATGCACTTATAATGAAAGATGGAGGGGGAGAATTGGAAGGTTTTCTTGTATATGCTACTACTGACGTTTGAAAACAGCATTTGGGGTTTGAGTTGACAGTTTGTGATGTTGAATTTAGACTCTTGCACCCAAAGCTAATAACTTTCACCTTTTTGTCCACAATTGGGAAAGAGAACTGGCAAAACGTTGGTCAAAATAACAATTATTCTCCATTTTCTAATTGTGTGGACTCTTGAAATTACGTAATTCAGATGTTTAAATATAATTTAACTCTTGAGAGCGGTAAGGGTCCATTTGGTTTCATTTTAACGCTCTCTAGAGTTACAGATCTATAAGAGCCCATGTGCAGGGGACTGTCATGTGATCTACCTGCGGGACCAGTGTGATCTACTGGTAGATCACAATCTACCTTTTGGGCACCCTATAGTCTAGAGTTTAAATGGACAGTTCAAAACAGTGACATTGAAGATGAAGGATGGATGGGGAAGGATCAACATATGGGATGTCAGAACTGGTTCTGACTCATATTACTAATATTATCAAAAGGTCTATACTGTATTGTATATTGCACCTTATATGACAAGTAATACATTCAAGACAAGGTCATTTTGTTATAGCAACATAGGATACTGTACATGTACATAAATGACTAAATTTCTATCCTATACCACTTCAATGGAAACTTCCAAAGTTCTTAAATGTTCTGCTGATGCTGGAAGAAAGTATTAATTTAAATAGGGATTTTGATCATTAGTACTTTTCCTGTAATTAGCCTCAATTGGAAATGGGGCATGCATGTAGTGTAGAATTAGAGCGCATCAGTCATGGTTTGTGTGCTATCAAAGAAAAAAGCATTGTTGACAGTTTTTGTTGTACTGTATGATCATTTATTACTGAGGCTTCACCAGAGCTTGACTTAGCTCTTCCAAAATGCCAGGACAGCCCAATCTAAGGCACCGGTTTTATGCAAGGTTTTACAATTGCAGAGGGGTGCTAAAACACAAAAGCATTTCAATAAAAAAGGGTTTTGTCAGCTTTGCAATTTAGTGTCATCTCATTGCGCAAACATCTTTTGGCTCATGCAGACGTTTTTCAGCCATTGAAGGTTTTGATTTGAAAATGTCCTGCATTATATTTCCTAGGCTAGGAGGACCGTAACCCTGCTACATTCCCAGACAACCAGTGCTAATTTTGTCAACAAATTTTAATTTACAAAATCTAGTTGATTTTGTAAGCCTATATGTATTTCTACTACTCATAACATAAGTGATTTAATACACATTTACTCAAAAACAAAATAAGCACAAAAAAGGGAAGTATGCAGGGGCGGATGTATGCAAGAGAACATGTTGGAGGGGCAAGAGAAAATGGTATGGGAGCGGCTTCATCGCCTGTGTCGCTTCGTGCCACAGGCGATGAAGCCGCATCAATAATAACGCATCAATAATAACATCAGTTGTTGTTGAAGTTGCAACAGACACGCAGCATGCATAAAGCTAAACGTCTGACTCAGAGTTTTCTGTTTTCAATGATGAAACAGCTGTAGTTAGTTAGTAGCAGTAGTAGTGTTTCAAATCATTTTAAAATTAAAGCACTTTAATTTGAAATATCTTGGGTTGTTTTGCATGGCATCGTGCTTGGTGGGGCAGAATGGGTATTTAGGGGGCATCCCCCCCCCATGCCTAGATCCGCCCCTGGAAGTATGGCGTTTTAAATGCCAGCAACATTACTAGCTTGGCTAAAGCCAAACCAAAACAGCTGCTGGCAAGATAAGTCTGTCAGCAGATAAGTCTGGGATAGCTCAATTGTACACCCATTTCCTACTCCAACCAGGACACAGTATGCAAATATGTTTGGATAATGTGGGCCTCCCTGGTTCTCTGGAGTATGAAAAAGCTACTCCAAACCTGCTGACAGGCATTTTTTTTGCCAACAGCTGATTCGGTCTGTCCTTAGCCAGGCTACAACATTATAGGTGGGTAAACTGGAGAATGATCTTTATGTGGGCAGTGTTGCCAACTTGGCGTATTTGTCGCTATATTTAGCTCTTTTCCAGACGCCCCTAGCGCCAAAATTAGTGAAAAACTCCTTGCGGAAAATCTAGTGCTTTTTTGCTGGTGAGTTGGAGTGAAATTGGTTGACAGGCGCCAGAGATAAAACCCTTGTTTTTCACCATTTTTCCTCCTATGATAGAGTCCTCCTTCGTTCATAGAAAGGACCATTGGTAACCAAATGGACCCTTTTAGATCTGTAACTCTCGATTGTTGAAACCCACTGCTCTAGCCCATTCTGGTGCATTTCGGAAGTGCCACTAGTGCATTTTGGATTTTGGCGGTTGGCAACACTGTATGTGGGTTGTTATGTTGTTTCGTAGTCCAATGTCAAAACATGTAGGCAAGACACAACAAAGGCCACATCGGCTGAACGGAGGCGGTTCGAATTTCTAAATTGACTTCACCCTGCGGGGCGGAAATATGTGATGACAATAATGCTGGTGCATTAACATATACTACGGTGCTTCAGTTGTTGTTGTCTCCATTGGCAGTCAACACAACCCCCCCCGCCCACCCACACACACCCACAACTCCTGAATATGCTCGTAATTAAAATCATACGACTCCCTCCCCAGTTCTCTGTTTTACATGCAGATGATTGATTGATCAATCTCCACTGCCTGCAAGGGAGAAAGGATTAAAATTTGAGTAGCCCCGCGTGCCGCAGAGGCACTTGTTAATCCTCCTTTACCTTATATTACCCTGCTGGGGGAGGGTGAGATGAGATGCGTACAAACGGCAACTTGACATTGGTACGAAATGTGCAATGTCAATCAATCGATAAAAAAGCGAGTTGAAGCAGGGAATCCATAGGTTCTGTGATATCATCATCCAGGTACTGGTGACATTACAGTCATAATTGCAGTATATGTGAGGTGCTGGAAATTGTATAAAACACTTGAAATTTGAACGGCTCATCTATGAAGAAATCCACATCTTGCCCAGTGCAGATATATTGGGCTTACAGAATGAGCATCATGCAGAGTATACAGTATTTGTCATCCAGTAGATGTCCAGCATATACCTGAAACTAGGATATGAATCTCAATGGAAGAGTTTACCATTGCAGACAGGATAACGATGCATGAACAGGGGCGGATCTAGGCATAGGCATGGGGGGGCAATGCCCCCCCTAAATGTCCAGTCTGCCCCACCAAACATGATGGCATGCAACACAACCCAAGATATTTCAGTGCTTATATTTAAAAGTATTTGAAACGCTACTGAAAATGGTCATCGCACGAAGCGACACGGGCGATGAAGCTGCCCCCATTCTCCCCCCCCCCCAAATAGGAAATGTTACATCCGCCCCTGTGCATGAACCACCACTGCTGAAACTTACAGCTAAACTCCTTATGCCTAAACTTTGCCTTTTTTACTATTTTGAAGAGCGTTTTTAATAGTTAAAATGGTCGGTATACAAGCCTACAATGTGTTGATGTAGATTATGTTGAACTATTCAAAATACAATTGTAAAAAAAAGAGAAAAAAAAGAGAGAGAAGAAGTTTAGGGATAAGCAGTGACGAAAATGGAGCCCTAAGTGTGTGCAGCTCCACATTTACCAAGGAGGTTTTATTTGTTATGGCAAGCCTATTGTCATCTCCTGGTACAGCATGTTACTTCAGTAGTGTAACTCTATGAATACACTGAGACCTGGGCTTATAGCTCTCAGATCCAGCACTTACTCTCCGTATATATGGATAATGGTACATGGATAAGGCCCTCGCTTATCCATGTGCCCTCGCTCCTCGCAGGATAAACGTTGATGTGTCCGGTGGAAAACTCGTACGTCAAACAGTCACCTTTTCGGGAAATTTTGAATATAAACCTTTGTTCCAGCAGAGCTATTGTGGTTATTATTAGATATGAGTTTAGACACAAGACCTTTAATTGGTAGAATATTTATATACATAAAAAAATGACCGTAATCACCATAACTTTCACTTCTCACTCAAAATATAAAAAAGAAAAAAGTGGGGGAAAGATAAAATGTTAGTGTTAATTACATGCAGTTCTGTAGTTGTCTTTTTCGCTGATGTTTGATGTAATTGTTAAAGCAAATTCCATACGCTTTGTATCTACATTAGTTGCCATTCTCAATATACCGTATTTCACATTGTACAGTTGGGAAGTGGATACTTTATTTGAACTTTATTTGAGCAGTGGACACTGTTATAGGTGTAATTCTCACATAATCAGTATTATTTTCCTCCAGGCTACATCCTTTCACTTGATCACTCATTGATTACTCACATTGTATCAATTTTTCAATCTGTACCTATTTGCTATGCCCAAAATACAGCAAATAAGAGCATCATGTTGCATCATCCTTGTGAGCTTGCGTGTATTGTAAGGTGAATTAGTGGTACTAATCAACGTGAAGCAATACAAGTCTCTAATCTGTAATTACCTTGCCTTTATCCCTCATTGAACCTTTACCGAGGATGGACATCTTTGCTCCCGTTTCTTCTTGTAATCTTTTCATGGAATTTCCCCGTGGTCCCAGCAGCTTCCCCACGAAATTGAACTGAAACAGAGGGGAAAGAAAGGGATGGTTGATAATCGAATTAACCACTTAAGACCACTGTTTGTGACTATGCACCAAATATCTTAGTTAAAACAATAGCCAATCTTGCAACACATTGTGAGCCTGTAAGACACAATGGTTGAAAAACACTGCTGTTCTCATTTCATATAATCACAGTTTTTTTTTGCTATGGGATGATGTCTGTCCTTCAGAATCCTTTTTTGGCCTGCTCCCTCAAACACCTGCTCTGGTAAATGTCCTGCAAACACCGCAGGGATATGATGGATCCCTGCGGTGCATATGTCGCCTTCACAACACACCATTCCATCTGCAGTGGAGAGCTCCTGTCCATGACAATGGTCACACGCTCATGTCGCCATAGTACTCACTTAAACCACATAGGGTTTAGTGGAGCAGCCAGGGGGTCTATACTTGTGTATTACTCTGCTTTCTGTTATTGTGTGTATTGAAAATACTCAAGTATTAAGGACAAATACCTCAGCATTGATGTACTAATATAATAGTACATATAGTTACATGTAACACTATGTAGAAAGCCTGTACATACAGGCTTTCTTTTTCGTCTGCAGCGTGAAAAAACGGAAAGCCACTATAATCAGGTTAGGCCAGGCTAGTTCCCCCAACACTTTTCGATAAAAAAAAAACATATTTAGAAAACGATAGGAAACATTTTAACACGCTTTGAGGGCTGAAATTTAGGGAATAGGCTTATGTGACAAATATGCCTGTCATGATTGAATATCAAATTTTTAGAGTTGTTTTCATGAAAAAGATACCTAGTATAAATGAAAAACCCCTACAAATATGTCCGTTCACAATTTCACACTTTGTCTTGCTGGTTTGAATGTGAAGCTCAGTGAATCCTATCAGTCCTATAGCAGCATCTCCCTTGTCCAGGTGCGTTATCTGGACAGCCGGAATGTAGAGCCCAAAAACCACTCAGTGAGTTGTTTACACAAGGGCCGATCCATCACTCCTGAAGGAAGTGTCTGGTGTCTGGCAGGGGCGGATCTAGGCATGGGCATGGGTGGGGGCAATGCCCCCCTAAATACCCAGTCTGCCCCCCCCCCCCCCCCCCCCCCAAACACAAGGCCATGCAAAACACCCCAAGATATTTCAAATTAAAGTGATTATATTTAAAATGATTTAAAACACTACTACTGCTACTAACTAACTACAGCTGTGTCACCACTAAACCAACAGCATTTCATCATTGAAAACACAAAAAACTCTCTGAGTCAGACCTTTATTCATGCTGCGTGTCTGTTGCAACTTCAACAACTGATGTTGTTATTGATGCTTAATTACGTAAGAAAAGTCCTGTAACTGAAAATGGTATGGGTGCGGCTATACTGTACAGTATAACAAACGTCTACATGTACCTAAGCCCTGATACACGCACGCACGCACGCACGCACACACACACACACACACACACACACACACACACACACACACACACACACACACACACACACACACACACACACACACACACACACACACACACACACACACACACACACACACACACACACACACACACACACACAATAGTACCCTCAGGGCTTTGTACGTTGTCCTACAGATTCTGTGGCATTTCCCTCTTGTGTTATATTTATTGGCTCATTGTTATTTAGTGTGTTGGCATCTGGCAGGGGGATTTGTAGGGCTTTAATGTTGCTTATTATTATAGAATTTACGTTGTGTGTTAACCAGTGTTGTAGTGGGACTTTTGGAAGTGGGGGACGCCTCTTAAAGGGGAATTTCCACCCAATTTCATTTTTTATGCTTAATTACGTAATAGAGTCCTGTAACAGAAAATGGTATGGGTGCGACTTCGCGATGAAGCCGCAACCATACCATTTTCTCTTGCCCCTCCAACATGTCCTCTTGCCCCCCCAAACGGGACATGTTACATCCACCCCTGGTGTCTGGGAGTCTGGTGCAACCAGAACCAGCCCCACTACAAGGATTGATGTGCGTAGCATCCTTTTGCACAATGGTTAATATGATTACTTTAGCACTCATTTTTTTAAATTTTTGTTAAAGGGGTATTCCACATATAAAAAAAAAAAAAAAAAAAAAAAACTTTTGGTCATTTTATGGTTTACTCAGGCTCATGTGAACACACCAGACATTTTATTTTTTTATTTTATTTTTCATTTAAGTTAATATTTTAAAAATAAATGAAAACTTTAATGTTGCTTATTATTATAGAATTTATACGTTGTGTATGAGTGCTGGCGCTGCTACAGTTCGGAAATGCCGTAGCGAAAGAATTGACCCCGCGAAATTACTTTACTGAATCGGCACAAGTTGCATTTTAGACGCTGGGGACCTGAGACCCGTCACAGCTTCGAGAATATAAACATTTAGCAAGGTCTAGAAGGCTTTGTGTTTGGTGAGTCGCTACGTTGTTTTGTTTACCTATGGTGTACAAAACAACATGCACGGCAGTAGGAAAAACAACTACAGGGTTGCAGATGGGCCAGCGACAGGCAGGCCGTCAGTGAGGGACTGTGCTGTAAGCACTGGACCAGGGCTAGGGGAAGCCATGCCCTTTCTCTTGTTTTGCTTTAGTCGTGAGCTTGTTTTTGGAGGCAATTTGTGTGTGTACCAGCCCAGAAAGAGTTCCCTACTGAAGGCCCATGACACAACCCCGCTTTGGTCATAACAATATTTACTCATGGTGAATGGGAAATGCATTCGTCTCTCGTGTAACGATAGCAAAGAATTTTGCTTTTAGGTTTTGTTCACAATTCCAGGCTGGATTTTGCAAACAAAACAGTGTAGACTTCTTAATTAAATAGTGCTAATTCAGATGAATATGTTAACTCTTGAGAGTGTGAAAATGAAACCAAATGGACCCGCAAGGGTCCATTTGGTTTCATTTTTACATTCTCAAGAGTTACATCTGGTTAACCAACTTTCCATCATTTAGCCTGGGGACCTGTTGAAAACCCCTGCATTATAGGACTTAATCACAAATATTCTGATGTTAAAGGTAATAGAGGCAACTTTACTGTTTACAAACCCTGTGTTTGTAACAGAAAAAAAAACAGAATCTAACTCCGCCTCACCTCCACTCGATTGGCTCATTATGAATCTCCTGGAGACTGCTGCACACATTACCCACTAGTCCTGAGCGCGACGAATGTTTTTTTTTTTGTCATGATTTGTTGACATTAACAGAGTTCTGGACCGTCTGCAGGACGAAGCAAGTGTCTGTCTGCAGGAAACGGCTGCATCAAAGTAGAAGCAATGTAGAGGAAAAAATGCAAGAAAATCTATTTTGATTTTGGGCAAAAAGGTTGCCTTTATTACCGTTAAACACAAGAATAAAATCAACTAAGTGAAACTGCAGTTGTCTGTTGACAAGTAAAACTATTTGAAATGGTTAATGGTAAAATGGTAAATGGTGCATTTACAGTATATAGCGTCTTTATCCAAGGCACTTTACATAGCTTGTGCATCACATTCACCCATTCACACACACATTCATACACTGATGGCAGTGGAAACCATGCAAGGTACCTACTAGCACATCAGGAGCAATTAGGGGTTCAGCAATTAGAGGTCCAGTGCCTTGCTCAAGGACACTTCGACAGTAACTCTGCGGAGCCCGGGATCGAACCGGCAACCTTGTGGTTACCAACCTGTGACTCTACCCCTGAGCCACTGCTCAGAGTCTGAGCAGTGGAGTAATTTATGTTTTTTTTATGATGTTATAAAAAAAATGAAACTATTTCGATATAGGCTACACCAGCTGTTGACACCACCGATGGTGTTCATTATACTTTTTCCATTCAAACATCTGCCATTTTTGTCCTTCACGTGAAATGTTTTGAGCACCAATGATGGTGAAACATAATGGAACAACTCATGTTTCTACATGTTAGATGCATCAAAAAAAAATACAGATGCTTTTTTTCCGGTGACTCATTTTGTCCTATAGCTCTTCCAATATGTGAGTAAATATTTTAATATTTACTGTGTTCATTTCTTTTTAATAGTCCTAGAGTAAATGCAAAGCTCCAGATAAACACTCAAAACAATTATTCAAAAATAATTGGAAACATAATTGAAAAGAACTGCAGCCACCTCACGTATTAGAGAGACAAGATCAGTCAACAGAAAAAGGTTGAGTAATTTTCGATGAATCTACCATGGTTAAAACAGAGTTTAAATTTACCAAATATCTACGCTGAATTGAGGATTTTGTTTGATGTTCTGAAAGTGAAATATTTTATTTCCCCGAAACAAAAGACTTGCTTACTTATAAAAGACTATAAAAGACTCTCAAGCAAGCAAATAAAATACTTGCTTACTTGAGAGTTTACAGCCTACTCTCAAGTAGGCTGTAAATGGTGTAATTGTGGTAGACCCATGGTGGACCCATGGTGGATATTGCTTGCAATTTCACAATAGATAGCGATGCCCCCCCTAAATTCCCAGTCTGCCCCGCCAAACACGATGGCATGCAAAACAACCCAAGATATTTCAAATTAAAGTGCCTATATTTAAAATTATTTGAAACACTACTATACTAACTACAGCTGTGTCACCACTAAACCAACAGCATTTCATCATTTAAAACAGAAAACTCTGAGTCAGACCTTTAGCTTTATGCATGCTGCGTGTCTATTGCAATTAACTTCAACAACAACTGATTTGATGCTTTACTTGACTAATAAAAATCCTGAAAATGGTATGGGTGTGGCCCACGGGCGATGAAGCCGCCCCATACCCATACCATTTTCTCTTTGCCCCCCCCCCCCCCCCCCCCCCCCCCCAATTGGAAATGTTATATCCGCCCATGCACCAAAGACACATTCATGAAAGAAGTTTTGACATTTACAATACATGCATGACTGTTTGAGAATTACAGCCAACTAGTAATATATATACAGTAGCTAACAGTAAAATATATACACTGTAGCTATATTTCCCCCCTATATGTTACTTCTGCTTTGATGCTGCAGCTGTTTCCCTGCAGACAGACACTTGCCTCTTCCTGCAGACAGTCCAGAACTTTGTTGTTGTCAACGAATCATGAAAAGGCGGTGCTAATTTGTGAGGGGAGGGAGCAACAGACCTTTTCACACCCGATTACATGAAGATTATAAATGGCTCCCAAGTTTATTTCCTGT
Organism: Benthosema pterotum; assembly: GCA_039105355.1. Lineage (NCBI taxonomy): Eukaryota > Metazoa > Chordata > Actinopteri > Myctophiformes > Myctophidae > Benthosema > Benthosema pterotum. Next base: position 45,912,223 of record CM076974.1, read on the forward strand.
TACGGTGTTTGGGGATATCATATCAGCAAGCTATACAGGAAATAAACTTGGACGCAAGATGTATCCTAGCAACGCCAATCCACCCACAGAGTCTACAGCAACAGATGTGAAATTGGATTCAATGTGATTCCTTTCTGCAGGACCCAAGCCTGCATGTTAAATTCTGTGGTGTTTTGTTTACTTCTTCATACTCAAACATAATTATTACGTGTTTGTATTATTCTATCGATCAGCCTTTAGGAAAAGAAAGAAAGCCCTTGAAAAGTAAAAAAAAAAATGCTGCCCATCCCTGGTCTAATACGTTGCGAAATATGCATGAAATGCTTTTTTTTTTTTTGTAAAATGTCAAATATACTTAACTCTTTGTGTACTAAACACGTTTTGGTGTTCAAAGCATTATGTTACACTTAAGCTATTGAAAAATATTTTGAAAGATTGTGAAATTGTGAAAATGTGTGAATATATTCTTTCGGAAGAAAATAAAAACTAAAATCGTTGCTTCTGGAGGATCGCTAGAACAGCACGTTTTCAGAAGGGGGTCCGCAGCCAAATATAGATAATTCTGGGGGTCCTTGGCATGAAATATGTTGAGCATCACTGACACAGGAACATAGATTTTACAGAAAAACTAGAATCTGTCAGAAACTAGCATCAGAAACAGAAACTAGAATCTAGTGTCAGAAACTACAATTACTGTAGGTGTCAAATAAAATATATTCTTAGATTTGTGCATCATTTTCACAATTTTTTCCCAAAATATCAGATCTGCAAGCTCTTATATATGAGCTTGCAGATCTGATATTTTTCAATAGCTAAAGTGTAACATAATGCAGTGCACACCAAAATGCGTTCAGTACACAAAGTGTACTATCCTAATAGTAATATCCTTTTGTCTTACTTTCTGTATTCACAACTGCAGAGATAAAAAAAGTAAAAATAAAGTATACTTGGAGAAGACGTTAATGAAAAGGATTAATTGTTGGGTCAGCATTATTGTAGTCTTGCACAGCGAATGCATGTGAGGGAGGGAAAAAAGTAAAAATGCATAATAATAAATCAAAAATAATTGTTCCCAATACAGCACTTTGCAGAGAACAAAGTATAGTTTATGGTCCTCTATGTTGAACAGTACCCTATAGCTAGCTCCAACTGTAGTTATGTGTCTCACTGGTGCTCCAGTCATGTAGAAGTATATACAGTCATAGAGAAGATTATACAGTATGAGAACCTACTGTAGACATAACGCAAGGCTAAGAACAACAAATAACCAGTTCCTCACTAGGAAAATATAGCTGTGTCGTATAGCTCAGGGGTTTTCAACCTTTTTGATACCAGGACCCACCATTTATTCAGCATTTGAGCCACGGACCACCACTTGAGGACATTTCAGCCCCACAGACCCCAAAACTAAAGGTTTCCTTTGCTTCTGTCCATGACCATTAATCTTCTAGTTGTGTAGATTAGGACTAATTCACATGATGAATATTTTAACTCTTGAGAGTGTAAAAATGAAACCAAATGGACCCGCCAGGGTCCATTTGGTTTCATTCTTACATTCTCAAGAGTTACATCTGGTTGAACAACTTAGCTGGGGACCACCTGGAACCCTTTCAAGGACCACTGGTGGTCCCCGGACCACCTGTTGAAAACCCACTGCTATAGCTGAATCTAAAATTTCACTATGAAAGCTGTGGATCATCTACTTTCTAAAGTCTTAAGAGATCTATTATTTTCTGGCTCACACTGCATTGGATTTATACTCATTGTGAGTATGAGGATCTGCTATTTTCAGTAAAAAAGTATGAATCAAAACGTAACTTTTGCTATACTGTATATTGTATTCATTCTTTCATCTCTAAACTGTAAACTCAATGCACTTTATGCCACGTGAACCTACAGTACCTGGACCTTTTTTCCATGCTTACAAGTTAGTCCAAAATGTTGTGGCATGTCTTTTAATTGAAACCCGCAAGCATGACCACTGATTCTGCCTATACTCTACACAACCTATTCACTTCAGAATCTATTTTTAAGATTGTATGTGTTTTTAAATCATTGAATGGTTTGGAGCTATCTCTCTGTACTATACAGGAGCAACCTAATCACTTCTTCAAGGGCATTGTAGTCCGCTGAAGTCCACTGAAACATTTAGACCCTTACGTTCTGTGGTCTCAGATTCACTTGCAGAAGTAGTTTACAGATTTTTCCCCAAACTCCAGTAACACTGCATGCTGCGTCTGCTAGTTTGTTCGGCGCATGCCGCTGTTAGATCGGTGAGTTGAGCAAAACACAAATGAGCATCGCTTAGACTTGTCAAGATTCATTTGTGGAAAAGGAACATAGAATGCAAAATAGTACAAATAGTATAGCCCCTGAAATATGATCCATTATTTAGGATATTTTCATTGGGAAAAATGTAGTCTTATATTCAGGCCAACAATGTTGCTGTTTTTATAATTGTTTGGTGGTTTCACTTTATTGTTGTTTTCTACATGTCTGTGAAGCACCTTGTAATGTTACGTTTGGAAAGGCGCTATACAAATAAATAAAGTTCAAGTTCAATTTCAATAAAGTACAACCTTTTCCCCCAATAACTAATTACTTTACATTTTGAGTAATACTGTTAATAATATGATGTATACTATAATAATATGATACTATTAGTGCTACTGTGTGGTTTTGAGTGTTTCTTTATAATGGTAGGCTGGGTTGGCATGGAGTTGTTTAGCAGTCTGCTGATCTGTATTAGATCCAAACTAAAAAGATGCACATGCGTGTCTGCGCAGGGTAATGGTCGGATGCAAAAGAGCCTTAAACTGTCTGAAACAAACGGCAATTACATCCTTTGAGGACAGAAGCTGCAATTATTGGAGACTGGGGACGAAAAAAAAAACAACAACAACAACTAAGTAACTAGTCACTTTTGGAATGGAGTTATATATAGTTATATACAGTTTTTGTAATTGTAATAGCCTTAGTTACAGCTTTTATAACTTTTCCCAACACTGCACATACAGTATGTGTTGGTTTTAAAACTGGTACTACTGGCGTGCGATGAACCCAGCATTACAAACACACAGCTCTGACTTTGCCGTCTTTGCAGTCTTTGCCTCTCCTCCACCTCCTCTGATGTAAATGATGAAGAAGGCATGCAGCAGCGGCGGATGTAACATGTCCCCTTTGGGGTGGGCAAGAGAAAATGGTATGAGTGCAGCTTCATCGCCCGTGACGCTTCACGCCATGGCGATGAAGCTGCACCCATACCATTTTCGGTTACAGGACTTTTATTAGTCAAGTAAAGCATCAACAACATCAGTTGTTGTTGAAGTTGCAACAGACACGCAGCATGCATAAAGCTAAAGGTCTGACTCAGAGTTTTCTGTTTTCAATGATGAAATGCTGTTGGTTTAGTGGTGACACAGCTGTAGTTAGTAGCAGTAGTAGTAGTGTTTCAAATCATTTTAAATAGAAGCGCTTTAATTTGAAATATCTTGGGTTGTTTTGCATGGCATCGTGTTTGGGGGGGGGGGGGGGGGGGGCGGGGGGGGGGGGTGGGGGGGAGGGGGGGGCAGACTGGGTATTTAGGAGGGCATTGCCCCCCCCATGCCCATGCCTAGATCCGCCCCTGGCATGCAGCAGGCCCGTGGCTGTCTATACTTCACAGGAGCTGCTCTGACAGGAATATATCGTATACCGCTGGCAGGGAAGCCGCAGAGCAGATGGCCGCCGTGGTGCGGCTGCAGCGACAGAGCCCTCTCTGGGCCCTACAGAAGGAGAGCCGCTCTGCTAATGAACGTTACGCTCCTCGGTGGGCCATTTGGCCATCGTGAAGAGGCACGGTTCAGTGTTAAATGTGGTCTGAAAAGTAAGGAAATGTGCCTCCTACTGTGGTGTCGTGGTGCTAATGCGTCTTGGCTATGCTGTGCAGACATAGACAGAGGAAACACAAGATGTGTTTACGTATGAGAAATACTTTTGTAACCTTTTTAGGTCATTTCTCTTTGTATTATTATGTCACAATTCAATTGCATTAAGAGTAAAGTATGGGTGGAATCTTTGTGCAACATTTCTCACCTAATGGTGGAAAGAGATCTCACGCAGGATCGGATTGCAGCTTCGACCTTTTAAGAGATGTTCTCTTTCCCTCTCACATACAGGCACGCACGCTCTCTCTCTCTCTCTCTCTCTGCAATTATTCCTGTTTATGTGTTAAAAAAAAAACGCCTGGCCAACGCTTCACTCGCCCCAAACTCTTTCCCCTCCTGCCTCCAAAACTATAGAATGCACTTCCCATTGCAATCAGAACCACAGACTCGCACGCTATTTTTGCCGCAGTCTGAAAACGCACCTCTTCAGACATCTTAGCCCTTGCAGTTCATGCTGTATCAACCCATAGCACTTGCAGTACCAACTATAGGTAGGCTACTTTAGATTTAGCATAAGAGAGCAGTTGCACATATAGGATGTAAAAATGTATTACAACCATGTATTAGTGCTTAAATTGTAAATTGATAAAATAAATTGTACACTTCTTTCCTTTACTTAAAGGGGAATTCCACCCATTTTCAAATGTTTCCTGAGAGGGTACAAATGTGAACGGGTTCCATTTGCACCCTCTCAGGAAAAAGGGGTCTGAAAAAAAAAATCATTAACATGGTGAAATACAGTACATCTTGATGATATCATCTGTATTTCACCATGTTAATGATTTTTTCAGATCCTCCATTTTTAGGAAATACAGAATTGGGGGAACTTTTTTTTTTATCATGTCCACACAACATCTCTAAGGTATATTAATGACATATTAAAATGTTGAAAATGGGTGGAGTTCCCCTTTAATATAAACTGCGTCTGCTAACGACTAAATTGTAAGAATGTGCTTAATGTGTAGTAGTTGTTCACCAGTTCGTGTTATTGTAGGCACAGCTGTCTCTGAAAGTGCGTGTGCATACGCGTGTGTGTGTGCGCACGAGCGTGCACATGCAGGCAGACAGGCAACAGGCCAGTTGGTGTCAATTGTTAATACACCTGGTTGCTTGACGCAGAAATCTGTCCAGTGGAACCATGCTGCTCCGAGCCTCGAGGCTGCAGTACACCGTACCGTATGCTAGCAGACGCTAGAGCAGCTGAAACAGCCCATGGTTGGGTGCATGGTGGTGGTGGTGGTGGTGGTGGTGGGGGTCTCTGCTAATCCCACAGGATTTACTGACACACCATGGGGGCACAGTGTGAAGCCCAGCCTCTGTCAACAACACATTTTGGATGTCTGTGCTTTGCCAGGGGCGGATCTAGGCATGGGCATGGGGGGGGGGGGGGGGGGGGCAATGACCTCCCTAAATTCCCAGTCTGCCCCATGCACCAAACACGATGGCATGCAAAACAACCCAAGATATTTCAAATTAAAGTGCCTATATTTAAAATGATTTGAAACACTACTACTGCTACTAACTATAACTATAGCTGTGTCACCACTAAACCAACAGCATTTCATCATTGAAAACAGAAAACTCTCTGAGTCAGACCTTTAGCTTTATGCATGCTGCGTGTCTGTTGCAACTTCAACAACAACTGATGTTATTATTGATGCTTTACTTGACTAACAATAGTCCTGTGACTGAAAATGGTATGGGAGCAGCTTCATCGCCCGTGTCGCTTCGCGCCACGGGCGATGAAGCCGCCCCCATACCATTTCCCCCCCCCCCCCCCCCCCCCCCCCCCCCCCCCCCCCATTGGGAAATGTTACATCCGCCCCTGGTGCTGCTTGCTCAGCCCCAAAGACAAAACTACGTGGTCCTTCTGGCATCCTCTGGCTCCCTGTTTTCTCTCAAGTGACAAACACCGGCGCAGAAGCAGAGAGTGTCCCTAAGGACACGCTATACAGCAGCGGTTTTCAAACTTTTTAGGTCGAGACCCCAAAAAAAGAGATTTAAAGTTTCAGCCCCGGGAGCTGAACTATAGTGAAAATAAGCAGATCTATACAAGCAGCAGTGTCACCGTCCCCCAACTCTCTGTTGGGGAAAATGTGCCTGCTTTAGAGAACAATCTGCTGAACAGGTTGAGACCTGAGGCTTTTTTTTCTGTGTCCCAGTTTGAGCTTTGTTTTTCATCCGGTATAGGTAGGATCCCGCAACAGGCTGTGCTACTATGCCCTAGCTTCTATACTGTTGAAGAATATTATCTTCCTGGTAGGGGTGTTGAATGATTAAAAATTTTAATCAGATTAATCACAGCTTCAAAATTAATTCAATCATGATTAATACACCATTCAAACTATGTCCAAAACATGCCATGTTTTCCTGTACAGGATTTAAACATTTAAAAAAGAAAATGAATCTGGGGAAAAGATCTGTTCATCTTTTAAAATATTTATTAAAATAGGTGATCTACAAGTCCCCATGCTTAATTGGGGCTATGGCTCTGGTGACAGGGAGACGCCACAGCTAAATGTCTCCATGAAGCCGTGCTCTACCCATTTTTTTCAATGATAAAATGCCAAGTGGGTTGAGTCAGTGTGCACTTGAATTAATTGCGTTAAAATTTTAAATCAGATTAATCAACAGAATTAATTTAACCCCATTAATTAACCATTTTCAACAGCTTTACTTCCTGGATACTAAACAGGTGTCAGCAGTGATGGCCAGTAGCTTGTTACAAGTAGCTCTAAGCTACATAGCTTAACTACATTTTCCCGTAGCTTAGTGGAGCTTACTACATTTGTTCTGGGAATAGCTTGTAGTGAAGCTACACTACTTGTTTCGAGTAGCTTGTAGTGAAGCTACACTACTTGTTTCGAGTAGCTTGTAGTGAAGCTACACTACTTGTTTCGAGTAACAAGGATTGTAGCTTACTACATTTTCCCACACACATTTTCAAATTCCACCCATTTTTAATGGGTAGAACACCTCTAATATACATCCCAAAACTTAAACATGCCACCATCCCAGGTTCAAACCCACCCCTAAATTATTATTATTATGATTTTTATTTATATTATTTTATTATTATGATTATTATTTAGAATGTTGTACATTAAGTTGAGATATATATTTTATGTAGTGTTGATGTAGCAAGCTACATCAACCTACTTTTGTCGTGTAGCTTGTATTGTAGCTTGCTACAATTTTCTGGGGATAGCTTGTAGTGTAGCTTAGCTACAATTTTCTGGGGATAGCTTGCAGTGTAGCTTAGCTACATTTTTTTGAGAGTAGCAAGTAGTGTAGCTTACTACATTTTCCCAGTAACTTGCCCATCACTGGGTGTCAGTGAGTGCAACGGTTGCGTTAGAGGTCAACAAACTCCTTTTTGTCTTGTCTTTGCAGGTGGTTGGACTTGCGTATTCCTTCTCACTGACTCATCCCAGGGGTGAGTCATCACAGAGTGTCACTCCAGAGTGATGTGTCCACAGAACAATGTTCAAACGGACTGGAGCTGGAATTACCGTAATTAGTTGGATCTCATCTGGCTGATCCGTGACCACGGAGAGCAAAAAAGGTCTGTTTCTCTGTGGATTTATCATCTATGAACAGTGCTGGGCAGTAACTAATTAAATATTATATACTGTAATATTATTACATTTTCCAGCAAAAGTAAAGATAATACTAATGTGTAATAAGTAATACTCTGCCAAAACATGCCTCTTTACTTATTACTTTTGAGCTTGTTGTCTTGTTGCATTTTTGTGATTTACATGGGGGCTCCATGGATGACAAATCCACTGATAAATAGATGACCCTAGTAGGGTCACCCTAAATGACCCTACTAAATGGACTTGCAGTTATTCAACAATTCAACATCAGGACGTAATTGACCGGCTTGTGTCAGGGCAACAGGTTTTTCAATGAGCAGACACTCCGAGTCCTCTTTAAACTAAACTATTTTGTGCTTGTATTGCCCCGGTCAAGGTGCTCTGCATCAGGGGCGGATCTAGGGATTGGCATGGGGGGACAATGCCCCCCTAAATGCCCAGTCTGCCCCCCAAACACGATGCCAAGATATTTCAAATTAAAGTGCTTATATTTAAAAAAAATGATTTGAAACACTACTGCTGCTACTAACTAACTACTGTACAGCTGTGTCACCACTAAACCAACAGCATTTCATCATTGAAAACAGAAAACCTTCTGAGTCAGACCTTTAGCTTTATGCACGCGTCTGTTGCAACTTCAACAACAACTGATGTTATTATTGATACTTGACTAATAAAAGTCCATTAACCGAAAATGGTATGGGTGCCCCAATACCATTTTCTCTTTCCCCTCCAACATGTTCTCTTGCCCCCCCAAATGGGACATGTTACATCCGCCCCTGCTCTGCATGTTCTTCATGTTCCCCAACATTTTACTTAACTGCCACAGTGTCATAATGAAAGGGATCAGATCCAGTTATTACCGTATGTGATAACTGCTCTGAACAAAATCAATTGACTGAAGGGAAAGCTGTTAGCCATCTGGAAACTAATGGGAATAAAGAATGCCACTGTTACTGTCTTCAGTGGTTATAAGTCCTTGAGATAACTACACTTGCTGCATACTTTCATGTCCTCTCCTTGACAATGCTGTCCTTGGCACAGTAATATATCCAAATATCCATTTTTGTTTACTATAGGCTACTTTACGCCTTTGCAAATATGCAATATAGATGGCTGAATTGCTGTTTTTCCATGTTGACAAAATGACATACCTGTGTAGTTCTAGATGTGTTTGGTCGCAGGCATGGAAACACAAAATGAAGGGATTATTTTGAGGTTATGAACGGCTAATCTCTTTGTCTTGAGTTAAAGAGTGCGGACACTATGCCGTATGCCAGTGTAGCAAGGCTGAGTAAACAAATAAGATATAAATACTTCTAGAGTAGGGGTCTTCAACTGGGGGTCTGGGACCCCTGTGGGGTACTCACTTACTTGAATCACAGTTTAGAATAAGGGCTCCATTTTGGTTACATCACCCGTTATACGCAATTAGAGCATTGAGCATAGGGAAAGAGGTGTTCCCACGATAGAGTCGGTATTTTAGTTACCATCCTATCTCCCTTAAATACCTCCCAGATCCATTACATTATGCATATGTGCAGTTTGTGCGTTTCTAGCTTTCATCCAATCCGTGTTGGTCTTGTCATTCCCTTTAATTCATCCCATATCTATTTTCCTTATCCCTACTGCTATGCCTAGTCCTATAAGCCCGCAGCCTGGCTGCGGGCTTAGGAGTATTCTCAAATGATTATAGCTAGTATTTTCAAACATATTATAGCTCGGCCAATTCTCGATCATTTCTTACCATTCAACATGTTATGTTGGAAAAACATGGATGCTGTATAGAATATGCAGGTAGGTCTTCTGTACGAAGCGGGAACAAGCAAATGCCTATAATGTGCTGTTTCTATATGATATTTATGTGCTGAATTAATTTCTGCTATATGCTGAGTGATACAAGTCACCATTTTGTCAGAAATTGAATTATTGCAATAATTATTCACAAAAACTGGAAATTGAATATAATTCTGACAACGTTGTTTATAAAACCCAACGCTTCTATAAAGAAGCATTGGAGGAGCCGACACTGTTGAGTGACAGGGCTGTTGGCCAATCAGCTGCTGCTGTTGGATTTTCAACTAATACTAACCACACCAGAGAGAGCGACACCAGTCCTTGCATTGCAGGGGGAAAAAATAAGGTTGTAAATTTTAAGGGCAATTCAGGGCTGGAGCCAGGGCAGTAACGTGGGCCAGAGGGGCAGATCTAGGCATGGGCATGGGGGGGGAAATGCCCCCCTAAATGCCCAGTCTGCCCCATCAAACACGATGGCATGCAAAACAACCCAAGATATTTTAAATTAAAGTGCTTATATTTAAAATGATTTGAAACAGTAGCCTGCTACTGCTACTAACTAACTACAGCTGTGTCACCACTAAACCAACAGCATTTCATCATTGAAAACAGAAAAATCTCTGAGTCAGACCTTTATCTTTACGCATGCCACGTGTCTGTTGCAACTTCAACAACAACTGATGTTATTATTGATGCTTTACTCGCTTAAGTCCTGTAACTGAAAATGGTTGGGAGCAACTTCATCGCCTGTGATGCTTCACGCCACGGGCGATGAAGTTGCTCCCATACCATTTTCTACTGCCCCCCGCAATTGGGAAATGTTATATCCGCCCCTGGAGGCCCAATCAAGTAAAACAAGCCAGCCTCCTAACCCTGTGGTAGCATATATCATAAACAGCTTTTGTAAAACAAAAATACACTACAAACAAGTCCAGCTGTGATTGTATTGTCTACAGTACACATACTTAATGTACGTTCCCATTCTGAAAGGTACTACAGCTATTCAGCTCTTATCGAACTAAAACACCTTTTGGGACACTACAATTCTCCGAAGCACAATATAGAATGTTTCCTATACGAAGAGAACACGGCAGTATAACACTATGCAAAGGTCACAATAACTGAAGAGTGATAAGCTGAATATTATGAGACCCGTGGGGGCAAAAAAATAGGATTTATGGGCCATGTACAGGACCTGGTCAATATCTTTTAAATGGGTCATATTTGGACCCAAATGGACCCTTGCGGCGTACGGCGTGGAAGTGCATGACCTAGCTGTCCAACGCAGTTTGTCTGTCTCTATCTCTGTCGCACAGTAAGGTAGACCAATCATAGTCACATACGTAAGTATTAGGGATGCAAATTAGCAATTAATGCAATTAATTGATATGTGTTCTTAAAGGGGAATTCCACCCATTTTTTTTCCTGAGAGGATACAAATGTGAACCAAATGGACCCTAGCGGGTCCATTTGGTTCCATTTGTACCCTCTCAGGAAAAAGGGGTTTGAAAGAAAAATCATTAACATGGTGAAATACATCTTGTTGATGCCATCAGATGTATTTCACCATGTTAATGATTTTTTCAGACCTCCATTTTTAGGAAATCCACACAACATCTCTAAGGTAGATGAATGACATTAAAATTTTGAAAATGGGTGGAGTTCCTCTTTAAGTTAATCAATCGACTAACCAGTTAGTTGATAAGCGGCATTTGTAAAATTGTAAAAAAAGAAAAAAGAAAAAAAAAAGAAAAGAAAAAGAGAGTTATTCCATCTATGTCTAACATTATCTACATTTTGCTGATATATATAAATAATTATATTCCTTAATAAAATATATATTTGACCTTTGATGATACAGGTCCAGGCAATGGCACCCTCTGCCACACAGACAGCATTGCAGTCATATTAAACCACCCAATGATAGAATGGTTAATTCTAACAGTACGTTTTAACGGTGGGGGACGGCCAGCGATGGACAAGCAACGTTGGCCGATATGAGCGACGCCGACGGTCATTACCGGAATTTCTCATTTAGAATGGCATGCAAAATGAGTACCGTAAACGACGGTGCTGTGGTGCACTGAAAAAAATAGTATGGTGGAGGAGGAAGCAGGACGGAACTAGGAAACTACGCCGAATGGTTTCGGGTCGAGGGCAAAAAAAGCAGCACTTTGCTCTGATTGGTTATCCCTGGCCAAATGTCGGCTGATTCGGCCGAAAAGCTCACCAATTTGTATCTTTCCGGCCGACGTCGCCCGCTGTCGCCCGTTCTGTAACACATTCGACATACACATACTGTAACACATTCGATCCACATTTTAAACCCTGATGATTTTTCTTGTGTGAGCAGCGAAAGGCAAGTCGCCCCTTATTGACTGATAAACACATTTGGCATGAAGCTACGAACAATCAGTCATAGCAGATTACAGAGAATGTTTGACAGAAATCTATTTAGTATTAAGTGGCTATTGGTGCACAGCAGCTCGTCAGACTATAAAACACATTCATTAAACAGCCTTGCTTTCTTCTATTCCCTTGCACCCCCACCCCCATAACCATGATTATTTACAGTTACCATATTACTGTACAGCAGGGTCAAACCCAAATACAGCGTGGGCCAAAATAGAAAAATTCGTCGAGGGCCGGAGATACCGGTCTATGTTTCAACACCTGTTTACAATGACGTCCCTGTCAAACAGCAAAAAAGTAATTTCCCTTCAAAAATCAATGTCTCTTTATCGCAAGATAATTGTAAAGATGAAACTGGCTGCCTGCATTAAAAACTGTTTTAAGTTTAATGAAAAATAGCAGGTGTTCACGTCTCATAGCGCGCCACTCTGTGGCGCGCTATGAGACGTGAGCACCTGCTATTTTTCATCCCCCCACTTCTCACATCTAAATATTTTTGGGGCAAAAGTAGGCCTATACGTTTTTTATCTTGTCATTGACTTTTATCGATACAATTAGGCATTGTAAACAATCTTTCTCAATATGCTATACTTTTAATATCGTGTCTGTGTGTGTTGCGCAGGTGCACGCAAATGCAAGTGTGCATGTGCGATTGTGCGTGTCTTAAAGGGGAATTCCACTGATTATTTTACCATGTCATTAATATACCTTAGAGATGTTGTGTGGACTTGGTAAAAAAAAAAAAGTTCCCCCATTTTGTGTTTCCTGGAAATGGAGGTCTGAATAAAATCATTAGCATGGTGAAATACATCTTGATGACATCATGTGTTTCACCATGTTAATGAGTTTCCTTTTTTTCTGAGTGTACAAATGGTTCTCAGAAAAAAATGAAAATGGGACTGAGTTGAGGAAATAAAACAATTAGTTGCATTCATTTCTTATCATGGTGTGTGTAATATACCAGAGGGCCAGTTCTAATACTAATTCAATATCATCCCACAAAGATAATTCATTCAAGTATCCATAGGGAAATACTCTGGTCCTGTAAAAAGTCTGGATTTTGAAATGTACTTGAGTAAAAGTATGGGCATCAAGACATTAGCACATCCTTCATTCATTTTTCCATATCACTACACCCAAAAAGTCAAAATGAATGAATGGGACTCTGGCAATAAATGAATACTAGTTGACACTAGCATTAATGTCAACTATTTCATACAATTTAAGTTCCAAAAAAATCTGAACTATCCCTTTAAAGTAGACTCGCAGCAACAGGAGCAGCATTGCAGTCACTATAGGGACTTTAAGCTCCCCAATTTTCAGAACGGCAACCCGTACAGGAAATACGGCTGCTATGACGCAACCGCCGTAGCTGTCAAAATCATTCAGCTCATAGCCATTCGCAACGGCGACAGGTTACCATGGTAACACGTCCACGCAGCGTGTGTCAAACAGGCGTTGTGGACCCTACGTTAAAGTGTAGGTTCTGCCGTTGTAGAAACACCTGCTACGGCAAGCAGGTGTATCTATCGAGCACTGATGGAGTTCCTGTTGCCGTACTTAAGAGGCTCGCCGTCCTACAGCTTAAAGTCCCTATTGTTGAGCCAGAAGGTAAAGCTCTCGATATGCTGTATAATACCAAGCAATACTGACCCATGGCCATGAACCTGTGATTCAGAGGAGAAAGAATACAATTGCAGGTGACTGGCCTCTCCCTTACACATAGAGTGAGAAGTCATACGTGGGAGAATAGAGTTCCTTCTATAGGCTCTAGGCAAACAGAATAACTCTCGGCCACTTCCACTTCCTTCAGATGCTACCGATCATATTATTGAAGTCTCTGTTTCATTCTGGTGGTCGCACAGGGTTCATGTTGGCTAGTGTATCCATGTTGGCTAGTGTTGTAGTCAAAACCACCTGTAGTGGCCAAGTCAAATAAACAACAACAAAATTTGCCACACCTAAGTCGAGACCAAGACCTATGGGGGTCGAGACCAAAACGAGACCGAGACAATTAATCACAGACTTGGTCAAGACGAGCTCAAGACGAGACTAGCACCTAGAGGAGTCGAGACCAAGAACAAGATCTCCCCGAGGAGTTGAGACCGAGGCCAAGACCTAGAGAGGTTGAGGCCAAAAAGCCAATTTTTGATTTGTTCTGTATAGTACAACATAACACATTACAGAGACTTTAGTTGTAACAGTACGATATTAACTGTCGGTTTTCGGACTGCTAGGGTTATGCGCGTCATCTGTATAAGACAGCTGTCTTTATGAATGGGGCTCATCGATCTGCACAATGGATATAGAACATTTCCTTTGCATTGTCTCGTCTGGAATGCTCTCAGTGGCAAAAGAGACCCGATGCATTTGCTCCATTTGAGACAAATTGAGTGAGAGACCAAGACAAGTGAGGGAGAGACAAGACAGTGTCTCTAGATCTATACAACACTAATGTTGGCCCACTGGAAACACTGTGCAACTGCTACAGCAGTGGTCCTCAAAGTGTCCTTCAAGGTTCAAGGTTAATTCCAGGTTCAAGGTTTTTTATTTGTCACAACAATGTATGTCGAGACGTACAGAGGGATGAAATAGCGTTTCCCTCTCACCCAGAGTGCAATAAAAACAAAGGCAGACAATAAAACATTAGTGCAACTGATTAAAGGCAATAAAGTGTTAGATAAACCTATAAAAAACTGATTATAAAAAACAAACGGTACTACCTGTGCAAGAGAGAGGTCACAGCAGTTCGATACATGCATACTACAGAGTCTTTCCTTTTGTTTGTTAGAAAGGTATTGGTCTTGTGCATACCTGGGCATTATGCGGCCCGGGGGCCAAATGCGGCCCTTTGGCTGACTCTGACCGGCCTGTGAAAGGGTACCGCGGTTTTCAACCAGTGGTCCGGGGACCACCAGTGGTCCTTGAGAGAGTTCCAGTTAAATATGGAAAGTTGGTTAACTCGATGTAACTCTTTGAGAGTGTGAAAATGAAACCAAATGGACCCTTGCGGGTCCATTTGGTTTCATTTTTACGCTCTCAACAGTTAAAATATTCATCATGTGAATCAGCCCAAGTCTACACAACTAGAGGATGTAGAAGATTAATGGTCATTTTGATCTGTATGTTGGACTATTTTGTCTCCCAAATCCAGCCTGGTATTGTGGACAAAAGCAAAAAAAAAATCTTTAGTTTTGGGGTCTGCACGGGCCTAAAATGTCATCAAATGGTTGTCCTCTGTGGCTCAAATTCTGAATAAATGGAGGGCCCTGATGTCAAAATGTTTGGTCTTATGCTTACTTTTATCTTGAAATTAAATTAATATTACTTTAGTTCAGCCTTTAGTCTTGGCCCTCCACAATATTTTATGTATCTCATTTGGCCCCTTGGGAAAAATAATTGCCCACCACTGGTCTTGTGCGTTAGTACAGACAAGCAGAGAGAGACAGCAGCAGTACAAATAAAACATGAGTGTGTTCCAAATGGCCCAGTATGGATCTGCAACTCTGAGAGTATACTAGGGTTAATTTGGCCCTCAGAGCAGGGGCGGATCTAGGCATAGGCATGGGGGGGCAATGCCCCCCTAAATGCCCAGTCTGCCCCACCAAACATGATGGCATGCAAAACAACCCACGATATTTCAGTGCTTATATTTAAAAGTATTTGAAACACTACTGAAAATGGTATGGACCAGAAAACAGACCAGAAAACTAAACATTTCTTTGTTTTTTGTTCACAATACCAGGCTAGATTTGGGAAACTAAACAGGCAAAACATAGATCAAAAATGACCATTATTTTACATCATCTGACTTTATTTCAACTCTTGAGAGTGTAAACATGAAACCAAATGGACCCGCAAGGGTCCATTTGGTTTAATTTTTACGCTCTCAGAGTTATACATCTGGTTAACCAATTTTCCATATATATCTGGAACCCTCTCAAGAACCACTGGTGGTCCCCGGACCACTGGTTGAAAAACATGGTACCCTTTCATGGGCAGGTCAGAGTCAGCCAAAGAGCCGCATTTGGGCCCCGGGGCCGCATAATGCCCAGGTATGTACTATAATATATATCTCTTAGAATTAAAGGAATTCTCATTCACAGAATCTGTATTCACACTGTCGGCCCCTGCACAGGAATTGACGGTATGAAGTACCGTATTTTCCGGACTATAAGGCGCACCTAAAAGCCTTTAATTTTCTAAAAAATCCACACTGCGCCTTATAATCCAGTGCGCCTTATATATGGATCGTTTGACTGCAGTAGCTTCTATTCTATGTTAACTGTAGTAGCTTCTATTCTCTGCGCCTTATAATCCGGTGCGCCTTATATATGAAAACAGTTCTAAAAGGTGCGCCTTATAATCCGGTGCGCCTTATAGTCCGGTGCGCCTTATAGTGCGGAAAATACGGTAGAAGTACTGAAAATCCATTTCATGCCTTTCAGGTCATATAGGATGGTAATCAGTAATCAGTCAGTGTCTGTAAACAGCAAAGGGATAAAAAAACAGACTTCATCTAGCCATGTTCAAAGTAAATATGCTCATCATCTCAATATGGCTTTAGGCTGGCTAAATAATGATCTCACAAACAATGTGAACCATCTCAAACGTGCTCTGAGTTGATATAATTGGTTTACATTAAACCACAGCAACCTGCTCTCCCCATGATTTTGCTGTCTCTTCCATTTATGCGTATATGGCACCGATGAACCGTTTGATTCATACTGTTGACTCTTGTTGGAAATGAATATAATAAACTTTAATCATGCAGTGTGGGGTTAAGGGAAGTCTTCTAAAATAAAAGGACGGGCAATTAGAGAGGGAGAGAGAGAGAGAGAGAGAGAGAGAGAGAGAGAGAGAGAGAGAGAAAGGGAGAAAGAGAGAGAGAAAGAAAGAGAATGGAAGTAAACATACAAACAACGGATGAATGTCTGATTTTTGAGTGGTACAACCACTCCTATAGGGTTGCCACATGTGTCTGACAAAAATCCTGGACATTTTGACATCCAATCGGCGGCCTATTATCGGCAGCGATTATTGGCCTTTTGGTCGGAAGCAACGCACCTCTTTAAACATCTAACCAGAAATATATCACACTTTTACACTGAAATGTTACTGCTCTCATTATTTTATTACTCTTTTACATATAAGATTAATAATTATAGGCTACTTAACCATTAATTTTCAACACTTTCTGGAGCAGTCCAGTTTTCATTTTTCTCATCTCAGTTATCTTTAGATAGACAGATTTAGATTCAGCAGTTTTCCACTCATTTTGGCGGTAGGGGGTCTGGAAAAGAGGTAAATATAGCGACAAATGTGCCAAGTTGGCAACACTGGTACGTACAGGCAGCTACAATTTAATAGGACTATCATACTGATCTGAGACTGTGAGTGACGCAAGTCAGGTTAGTTGCGGTCTCTAGTCTCTAGGGGAAAAAAAAATACTTTTGACCATGTATAAAAATCCGGGATATTCAAGTGTCCAGGATTTATTTTATTTTTTCCTGGACAGACCATGAAAATCCGGGACAATCAGGAAAATCCGGGACCTGTGGCAACACTACACTCCATGGCTGTGTCCCTGCATCCCTGAGCACCTGGGTCCCTGGCTGTGTCCGTCCGAGCACGAAAATAGCCTTTGTTTGGTTTCCACCACCAACTATCAGCTCGCCGCAACAGTGTTTAGTGTCATCCTGTGATATCGTTTGACTTTGGCATTATCATGTTGTGTTTTGAAGAACAAATTGGCCAATTTTAACAATCAATACTGAAGCACCCTATGCTGATCAGCAGGAGCTATTATTATAGCTATACAGCCAAGCTTACGCCCACGTTCGGGGCACCTGAGAAAATTGCATTAAGATAATTGGCCCATTTATATGCACGCTGCAACACTCCAGTTGCTGTGAGAATGGTTTGCACTTGTTCCAATAAGAAAACAAATCATTTGCATCATTCAGAGGAACTTTTCCATCACGTAACGGGAGATTTACGTGATAACGACATCCGGCAATGAGATGGATTTGCTGGTTTTGTTTGTTCTTCACATTGACAATCAAAGCAAGCCATTCACCTAATATAAATCTCTACAGCCACAAAATAGTGTTTAAATTAGACTGTGGTTAGAGTTTTATTGTCCATCCAAGCGAATCCATCCTATCCATCCAACACACTGAGATGCATAGTTCACTAGTTCAGTCTAAAGCTTTTATGATTAAGGAAGTATCTACACGTTAATGTGGAACTGTAGAGGAACAAGGGAACAGACATATACCAGTCAGTGGAACATACAATAACTGCACATTCAAAAGTAATAGTTGTAAACATTCTATGTCCAATACTGTTCCTTGTTATTTAAAAAAAAATATATATATATATATATATATATATATATATATATATATATATATATATATATATATATATATATATATAATATATATATATATATATATATATATATATATATATGACCTGCATCGCCGGGCCCTGGGACCCCTTTTTTCCACTCCGTACATCCTGATCAATGTACAGTATTACAGTACATGGCGATAGTTTGGGAGTTGCAATAGTGGCTAGTCTAGTAGTACTACTACTACCTGCACTCTACATCCATTGAAATACCAGTAGTATTTTAGACATTAGTTAGAATTATTTCATTTTCAAGGCTTTTTTTACTGGCCCAGTCGGGCAGTCATTATGAGCCCCAGCTGTGTGGTGCTCAAAAGAGCTTTCCACCCCTGGATTGGGAGCTCATTGTAGGATTTTTGGTGCTCCTGAGCACCGGAGCACCACTTATGTGCACCCCTGTTAATACTGTACAAACGGGTGTAGGTCAATGCCCAGCAGACTAATTCTTTAACCATTTTAAATCCCTGTATACAGTACTTTGATGACTGGAGTCCCCCAGACAGTGGTCTACTCTAGACTAAGCATCCTCTTCCATCTTTTCCCTCTTGTGCCAAATATCTATCGCAGATAATAGACGATCTCCAAGCCCACAATGTACATTGAGTTGCGGCATACTGCAAACCTGTATTTGCCCTGAGCGTTTGCTGAACCAGAACAGGGGCAGATCTAGGCATGGGCATGGGGGGCAATGCCCCCCTAAATGCCCAGACTGCCCCACCAAACACGATGGCATGCAGAACAGCCCACGATATTTCAAATGAAAGTGCCTACAGTTAAAATGATCTGAAACACTACTACTGCTACTAACTAACTACAGCTGTGGCGCCACTAAACCAACAGCATTTCATCATTGAAAACAAAAAACTCTCTGAGTCAGACCTTTAGCTTTATGCATGCTGCGTGTCTGTTGCAACTTCAACAACAACTGATGTTATTATTGATGCTTTACTTGACTAATAAAAGTCCTGTAACCGAAAATGGTATGGGTGCGACTTCATCGCCCGTGGCGCGAAGCGACACGGGCGATGAAGTCGCCCCCATACCATTTTTCTCCTGCACCCCCGCCCCCCCAATTGGGAAATGTTACATCCGCCACCGAAACCAGAAGGCACTCCAGGGATTCCTGTGGTTAAATTGAGCGCGAGCGATAGCATGTTTGACACTAATCGAATAATCCCTCAGAAGTGGAAGCATGTGGCCACTGGTAAAATAATTTTGGGATTTTCACCAAGCTGTCACAGCATTGCGACAGCATGAGGAAGCAGACTGATTCCTATTTTGAGAGCGGCACGGCCTCTCGACAGCTCAGCAGTGAAGTCACCTAACAATAGTAAGAGTTCTGATGTGCAACAGCCGGATGTGTCCAGTCCAGCGGGGGCAAAGGAAGTGCAGTCCACTATGAAGTGGATGGCTTCTAAAACAGACCACGTTTGTATGGGTCGCAAGTAAATTCCCCACTTCGGTGCATATACCCGCTTCGACCTCTATCCATCGATTAAATAGAGCATAATCACGAGTAATAACAAGAATGAATACAAAGAGTAGACGCAGATACTCAGATACCCACCGGGCAAGTATTTTGTATTTATTGCATCGGTTGATCATGGGTTTGCCGGCTATTACTAGTAGGGCGGGGCGAAGGAAGTTTTACTGAGGTTATGGTTAGGTTGTGGTTAAAAGACTTCAATGTTTTGTATCTTACAACATTATGTACGAGTACAATACAGAGAATATTTGCATCCGCCATCTTCGTTGAAGGAGTCTATAGGTCTGAGATAAATAATCTTAATTATCTTTCATAGTGGTTTAAGCCCTGTGGAAATGTTGTATTCAGTTTTAAAATCCATTGTTTTTCTGCAAATTTTTCTCTCTCCCTCTGTCCATGTTTGATTGGATTCTAATCCACACACTTCCATTGCCCCAATTCCATGTCCCATAAAATGTTCTACTATTAGGGACATCTCTTTGGCATTTTTTTATGTTATATCTATGTTGGTTGAGTCTATCTGCTATTGTGTTTCTGGTTTCCCCTACATATTGTAACTTGCATTTGTTGCATGTGATTAGATAGACACAGTTTTTTGTGGCCGCTGTAATGTTTTGTTTTATCCCTATCATGATTTTCGTTGATCTATTCTTCACTAGTGGTTTGGGTTTAAAGTAATCTGGGCTTTTAGGGAGGGTTCTGTTTGTTCCTTTGAGTTTGCTGTGGACTAGGTAATCTTTTAAGTTTTTATTTTTTCTGTAGGCGGGTATTACTTTGTACCCCTCTAGTGGATCTTCTGCCCTTCTTGCAAAGTTTCTTTTGATCCTTCTGCTAGCTATTTTGCTTAATGTTGAATATGTGGTTACTAGAGCAATTTGGGGTCTCCATCCCTCTCTTTCACCTCTCGAAAGGTGTCAAAGGTGTTTCTTAGAAAGGTCCTTGTGTACCCCCGTTGTTTTAGGGCATTAAATAGAGTTTTACATGCTAATTTAAAATCGCTTTGTTGTGTACAGATGCGACTGAACCTTAGAAGTTGTGATTTCACTATACCTCTGTATGTGTGTGGTGGGTGGAAGGATGTTTTATGTAAAAGTGCATGTGTGTCTGTTTCTTTAAAGTAAACTTTAAGATCCAGTTTCCCGCTTGTGCTAAAGTTTGGTCCTTTGAATACTGTAACATCTAGGAAATCAATTTTTTCTGTGCTTGTAGTGTATTTGATTGTAATTGATCTATGGTGTGTGTTTAAAATATTAATGAATTCTTGGAACTCTTGTTCTGAATGAGTCCATGTTCAAAAATGTCATCAAGGAACCTAAAATATTGTGTGGGTCTAAGTCTACACTTTTTTAGAGCTGTTTCCTCCCATAGAGCCATGTAGATGTTTGCATAGGAAGGAGCAAACCGTTTTCCCCATCGCTGTACCCTTTGCTTGAAGGTAAAATTTATCGTTAAATTGGAAGTCATTCTTGGTCAGATTTAGATGTAGTAATTCTAGTAATTCTGCATCTGGGCGCTTACTGTCTGGATATTTCTTGAACATTTCCTTTACCGCCTGTAGTCCGGCGTCTGTCTCTATGTTTGTGTACAGACTGTCTATGTCAATGGAAATAAAATTGCATTTTGCGGTACAGTTATGGCCTTGATTTTTTCAACAAAGTCATAAGTGTCCTCAGAGTTGTACCCGAACGCGTTCAAAGAACGAAAGTTCTTTGAACCGTTCATATTTTTAAGGAACTTGAACGGAACGGCCCCTGTATCTGCTTGAAGAACGGCGGTGTGAACTCGTTCATTTCTGGCGTGAGTGAACGTCACTTTTCTTGCGTTCGATTTTGTTCGAGAGCGGGGCTCGACAGCTCGCATTTTGTGACTAAAATGTTCATAGCACCGGTGCGAGTATTTATATTACTGTAGTACGGCGGTGTTGTTCGCTAAAATAGAGCAGATATACAAGCTAAACAACGTGTTGAGGCTCGAGGCATCCTTAGCTTGAAGATCTGTTCTCCTTGCCCACCGCCCCGCCCCTCCCTCTGCTCTGTCAGCAGCGCACAGCATCAGACAGCTCACACACAGCACCAAGGGAGGACGCTTCTCTCCAACACGTTGAATGAGCTACTAATGCTGTTCATGTTGGTAATAATCTTCCTGCGCTATGCGTGTATTTAAATCATATACTGTCTGCGCAGCAACCTTTTGCCTCACGCACGTGTTTAATCATAAACGCACACATGCGCGCTCGGACGCACAACACTTGTGTATTCTTATCATCATTGCCTGATTTGCCGTCGGATCGTTTTCAGTTTTATTTACCGGTAGGCTACAATTAGCCTACTACAAGCAGAGGCGCCCTCAAGGTTTGGGGGACCCTTTCACATTGTTATTAATATAACAATATGGGCTATTGTATAGAGTTGGGATACCCGACCGAAAACAATAGCCGCGACGGCCCGGGCTAATTTGCTTAAAGGAGAATTTCACCCCAAAACTTTTTTTATCTTTATTTGCAGTTATTTATTTAGAAAAAAGTGGTCCAGGTGCTCTTTTGTGGAAAACGCTCCTTAATGGCTGTTTTCCCCTATCCCAAAATAAGCTTATAATGGGGCTAATGGGTCAAATGCAAGTTCACCTATATACACACTCCAAAATGCATTTTTTCTGCTATATATTGTCTCACCACCATGTCAGTAGTGTGTTAACACTCACACTTTCACTTTCACTTTTGGTTCAGCAGTGGTTCAGCCATAAACCATGTGCCACGCCCCCACCTTTCGAGACAGCTGAATCACTGGGGCTTTCAGTCGACCTGGCTATGTTAATAAATTGATATTGTAAAATAGTAGCCAACTTGGAAAAAATGCTAAGCATTGAGCCCTGTTCAAGAGTGAGACTAGAATGAGCTGAAAATAGAGCAGATCTACAAACTCAGTGACGCACTTTGAGCTTGTTGATCTCTATTTCTGCTGATATTTTCTGCTCTATTTTCAGCACACAGAGATGCACAGGGCTGGACTGAACTGAGCGCCTTCATAATAAAATTCTTCACAAATCAACTAAGGACATCTTCAGTTGTATATGGCTATGGGCTGCAACCATTTTGAACAAAAAAAGAGGGAGGGGAAAAAAGAACGAAAAGAACTATAATAGTTCTTTTTTTGGAACCATGAACTTTAGTTCTAAAAATTCAACAATGAACTATGAACGGAACTAGTTCGTTTTTAAATGTATGAACTATGAACTGAACTATTTCAGAAAAAAAGAGAACTTTCCCAACACTGAGTGTCCCTTGATGTCGCCCGCCCCACCCATGATCAACCGATACAATGAATACAAAAAATATCTACTAGCCCGGCGGGTATCTGCGTCTACTCGTTGTATCCGATCTTGTTATTACTCACGAAGCGGCTAGTGGATGTAAGGAAATGAGTAGATCTACAAAATGTGATGTGTTGTGTGCTTGTAGATCTGCTATTGTCACTATAGGTGCACAGTGCTGGGCACATCTCATTTCTCATTTGGGTCTCTAGAGCTAGGAACCACAGTTTTGAAAACGACAAAACGACAACAAACTATATATAGTATACACTAGCATAAGAAAAGGCAGGTTAAATGTAGGTCAGGTGTTGTCTGTGACCATATGTGTGTGTTATTAAAAATGTACATCGCACAGCAAGTGCCACATTCCATCATAATCCATGTCTGTAGTGCTGGCCAGAGACATGGATTCTGTCACAAAGGATTTAAACTTAATAAGGTCTACGCATCTTTCAAAGTGCTTCTCATGCACTACTCCTCTGAGAAGGGCACACGACGCAAGGGCCCATACAATGTAACTCACATTATGTCAAACTCAAGGCCTGGGGGCCAAATCAGGCCCATGAATGAATTAACTTTGGCCCGCAGGATGATATTGAATTAGTATTAGAACTGGCACTCTGGTATATTGCACACACCATGATAGGAAATGAATGCAACTAATTGTTTTACTTCCTCAACTCAGTCTCATTTACTTTCTCAATTAACTCATCACTTGGTGAGGATCATAGAAGAAGATTTTCCCTGAAAAATAGCAGGTGTTCACGTCTCATAGCACGCCACAGAGTGGCGCGCGATGAGACTTTTTTGCTGTTTGACAGGGACGTCATCGTAAACCGGTGTTGAAACACAGACCGGTATCTCCGGCCCTCGACTTGTACCAATTTTTCTATTTTGGCCCACTCTGTATTTGGGTTTTACACCCCTGTTTTTTTGTAACTAATTATAAAAAAAACACTTGTAATTGGTCGCATCTTGTCATTAGGATTTCAGGCAGGGACAATATAGAAGCAGAGTGACACTATAGTGGTGTGACGATGCTGCTGACAACGCACAACTCCTTGTAGGTCACGGTGGTGTCCTTCTTTGCGCTGCTTCGCTTTGTGTAACTTGTGTTATGTTAATTAAACATGTAGTCAGGATTTCGAGGCGATATACGTAGATGGCAGTTTTGCCAACAACTATTAGCAGTGCTGTCTTCCACCGTTCAATTAGGAAGCTTTGTTGGAGAGACAGCGAAATCCATTTGGGAAAGGTATTTCATGCGAAACAGGGTTTAAACAAACCGTTTAACCCTTTGTTGTACTGAACGCGTTTTGGTGTTCCAAAGCATTACACTTAAAGCTATTGAAAAATATCAGAGCTTCAAGCTCACAGCGCGCCACCGAGTGGCGCGCTGTGAGCTTGTAGCTCTGATATTTTTTGAAACATTGTGCAAAATGTGATGCAAATCTTTGAATATATTCTTTCGGAAGAAAATATTTTGAACTAAAAATCGTTGCTTCTAGGGGATGCCTATAACAAACAACACGTTTTCAGATGGGGGGGTCCGCAGCCAAATATAGATAATCTGGGGGGTCCTTGGCATGAAATATGTTGACCATTCACTGACACAGGAAACATAAGATTTGTTCACAGAGAAACTAGAATCTGTCAGAATCTAGCATCAGAAATAGTCAGAAACGAGAATCTAGTCAGCAAACTACAATCAGGTGTCAAATTGAATATATTGCGCATCATTTTCATTTTCACAATTTTTC
>CM076974.1:45937428-45939928 GCA_039105355.1 Benthosema pterotum
AGTATTGATCTTAGGGGTAACATATAAAGCAGGGATGTTAAAAGAAGCCATAAAACTATAGGGCAGAGGTTTTCAACCAGTGGTCCGGGGACCACCCAGGGCGGATCTAGGCATGGGCATGGGGGCAATACCCCCCTAATACCCAGTACCCAAATACCCAAGATATTTCAAATTAAAGTGTTTAGGTTTAAATGATGTGAAACACTATACTGCTACTAACTAAATCCATCCATATTTATTTCATCATCTGAATTAGCCCAAGTCTACGCAACTACAGAATGTAGAAGATTAATGGTCATCTTGGGTCTATTGTTTGCCTGTTTCGTTTGCCAAATCTCAGACCTGAAATTGTGGACAAAAGCAAAAAGAAATCTTTAGTTTTGGGGTCTGTGTGGGGCTAAAATGTCATCAAATGGTGGTCTGTGACTCAAATGCTGAGTGAATAGTGGACCCTGGTATGAAAAAGGTTGAAAACCCCTGAACTAGGGCATACTTCCTAGAGATAAGACACAGCTGAGCAGTTCTAAAAAAAGAAGATCACACCAGTTGTTTACGTCTCCTCCATGACTAATAATGACCCCTGTGTTTCCACACAGTCCCTAGAAACACCTCTGTGTTCTTTTTTAAAGAGGGAATAGCATGAAATTCATTTTGGGGGTGTTTTTGGTGCTCCCATGTGTGTGTTCTATCCCCACAAATAACCCAAGTTTGGTTAACAATTAGGCTTTCATATCATATAGGAGCTTTAATGGAAATTTCTCTCAGGAACAGCTTGTTTGATTTTGGCACTCATGACTCATAGAACTTAACATGGTGATGACACACAACTTGTTGATCATCACGTTGCGTTTCTCCCTGTTAATGATGTTTCTTTTGGGGCCTATTTTTCTGAGAGAGCACAAAAGGAACCAAAGGACCCGTTAGGGTTCATTTGTTCATGTCTACTGTATGCTCTCAGTAAAAAAAAAAAAAAATCCTGAAAATGGGTGGAAACCCCCTTTAAATACATATTGATGACAATACCTTTACCTCAAATACAACTACATTGCAGTTTTGATACTTTTAAGTTAAAGAGGGGGTGCTGTGACCTTTGTATTATTATTATTATTATTTATTTATTTATTTATTTATTTATTTTCCCGGTGACTGGTCACAGTATCGTTTGCTGGCATTATCCAAATCTAGTAGAGATTGAAGGACTAGAAACACAAGGCAGTCGTTGCCTTGCCAGTGCGTGACTCAGGGTGTGTGTGTGTGTGTGTGTGTGTGTGTGTGTGTGGTGCGTGTGTGCGTGTTGTGCGTGTGTGCGTGTGTGTGTGTGTGTGGGTGTGTGTGTGTGTGTGTGTGTGCGTGCGTGTGCGCGCACTGTGCATAATGCACCTTGAGATAAAGCTTTGCTGTCCTGCCAAAAGGTACCTTTCATAGCACCGAGTGTAGATTTCCTTCTGCAGACTGTTTTGGTACGTTGCATCTACACCAGGGGCGGATCTAGGCATGGGCATGGGTGGGGGGCAATGCTCCCCTAAATACCCAGTCTGCCCCCCCCCCCCCCCCCCCCCAAAACACGATGCCATGCAAAACAACCCAAGATATTTCAAATTAAAGTGCTATTTAAAATGATTTGAAACACTATACTGCTCCTAACTAACTACAGCTGTGTCACCACTAAACCAACAGCATTTCATCATTGAAAACAGAAAACTCTCTGAGTCAGACCTTTAGCCTTATGCATGCTGCAACAACAAATGATGTTTTATTATTGATGCTTTACTTGTCTAATAAAAGTCCTGTAACCGAAAATGGTATGGGTGCGGCTTCATGATGAAGCCGCCCCCCATAGCATTTTCTCTTGCCCCTCCAACATGTTCTCTCGCCCCTCCAAATGGGACATATTACATCCGTCCCCGATCTACACGGTAGCACCACTCCAGGGCAAGCATTATTTCCATAGTTATCATCAAACACAGGATTTTTAAAATCATTATAATGAGTCTAATCATTCTTTGGTTCCATGATTGCGCTGATTCATGGTCTTGTAACATTGATCCCTTCATGTGTACCTAATCACTATACACAGCAACTTCAGGAGAGTTTATTCACCTCTACTGTAAGTGAACAAAATTAACAAATGGACTGTAATAGTGTCACTGACCTTGTACATATTTTTCTTTGACACAAATAGGCATAAATTATAAAGAAATATACAGTAGAACACAACCTATTGTATTATTCATGATTTTGCATTTACTTCTGTCCACATCAGTGCCGTCAAAATGCAGCTGCAAGACATCTAACTCAATAAGGAGAAAGTAGGATTAATGACCAACTTGCCTCTATTTTAGACACACACCCTTATGAGCCTATTTACCGTAATTTCCAGATTATAAGCCGCACCTGAATATAAGCCGCACCAGCTAAATTTGGGGCAAAATACTGATTTCTCCTTGTGTAAGCCACACCTGACTATAAGCCGCACCAGCTAAATTTGGGGCAAAATACT
>CM076974.1:45944928-46005726 GCA_039105355.1 Benthosema pterotum
CCACCTCGCCAGAGCAGCAGTCATTTTAAATTGTGTCATTCTGATTCGAACCACAACAATTAGAACCTGGAAACGGGTCGTATGTTGCTCTTACAATTCACAACTCTAAATTTTGTTTTCAAAACAGAATACCGAAACGGGCCGTTTTGGAGTGTATTCTGATTTTAAATTTAACAAGTATAAAACAGAATCCTGAACGGCCGAAAAGTACACGGACAAACACACTCCAAACAGTTCATGCTTTAGCCTGATTAGTTTGATATTGACAGAATGTACTCAGTTTGGGAAAGGGTCTGGAAAATAAAGGATGAAAAAATATATACTGTACTACCTCTATATCACAGTATGTTGTTTTGTAGTGTTGGATAAGCAAAGACAGACACAGAAAAGGTATATCTTTGCAAAACAGGCCAGGTGTACTTATCTTTAACAACTGGTAAATTTGTACTTGTGTTAACCTACGTCGGCTGAGCGATGTCAACAACAATAGCTTAAACCAGGGGTGCCCAAAAGGTAGATGGTGATCTACCAGTAGATCACACAGGCTGTGCAGGTAGATCACATGACAGTCCCCCCAGCACTTGGACCCATATAGATCTGTAACTCTTGAGAGCATTAAAATGAAACCAAATGAATCCTTACGGGTCCATTTGGTTTCATTTTACACTCTCAAGAGTTAAATTATATTTAAACATCTGAAAGAAAAAAAAATCTGACATAATTTTCAAGAGTCCACACAATTAGAAAATTGAGAATAATTGTTATTTTGACCAAGGTTTTGCCAGTTCTCTTTCCCAATTGTGGACAAAAAACGTGAAAGTTCTTAATTTTGGGTGCAAGAAACTGCACCGAACTGGAGACTAAACTCAACATCACAAACTGCCAACTCAAACCTCAAGTACTGTTTTCAAACGTCAGTAATAGCATACAGGAAAACCTTCCAATTCTCCCCCTCTATTTTTCATTATAATTGCATTTAAACACTATAACAGTGTTGAAATGGATTTTCAGTAATGGAATAATCACATTGTCGATGTGTAGCTCTTTTTTGAGGCGGTCATTTTGAAAGTAGCTCTCAAGTCAAAAAAAGTGTGGGATACCCTGGCTATCCTGAGTGGTGGAACACATACAGTACATGTCTAAAGCCATAGTTGTGTTTAAGTACAGTATGTGCCCTTGCCGGCGCCGGCCCTATTGAAAATGATATTTCCAGGAGCTACAACCTGTGGTCATGAAACAGCATCACTGGGTTTTTATGTACAGCCTATGCTATACCACACTACACGTTTTATATTTTATACTTTATATAAAAAGCAACAGAACTTCTTGGACTCAGTTGATATACACCACCCCAGCACTCTAACCAGGCTCTCTACAGCGACTGGACTTTCACAATTACAGTAGTTTCCAAAGGTCTACAGCAGGGGTGGCCACACTTTTATGACTTGAGAGCTACTTTCAAAATGAGCGGCTCAACAAGATCTACACATCAAAAACGTGATTGTTACTGAGAATCCATTCCAAGGCCCCCTAGAAAGTTTGAGCTTTGAAATAGTGGTGATGGTGTTACTTACTGTTACTATGTTTAAGAATAATGCACTTGTAATGAAAAATAGAGGGGGAGAATTGGAAGGTATATGCTATTACTGACATTTGAAAACAGTATTCGAGGTTTGAGTTGACAGTTTGTGGTCTTAAGTTTAGTTTCTTGCACCCAAAACTAAGAACTTTCACATTTTGTCCACAGTTGGAAATTTTCCAATTGTGTGGACCCTTGAAAATTATGTAATTCAGATGTTTAAATATAATTTAACTCTTGAGAGCGGTAAAATGAAACCAAATGGACCTGTAAGGGTCCATTTGGTTTCATTTTAACGCTCTCAAGAGTTAGAGATCTATAAGGGTCCAAGTGCTGACTGTCATGTGATCTACCTGCACAGCCTGTGTGATCTACTGGTAGATCACGATCTACCTTTTGGGCACCCCTGATCCTCAGTATATTCTCCACAGGCCCTGGTCTCTCTAGCATGGATTGTCCTTTGATGGTGTTGTAAACATTCAAGTTTTGACAGGCATATCTATATGTTTTCTTCCACTGTACTTGTCACAATGTTTGCAATTAGTGGTAAATGCTTTTTAATTGGCGGAATAGAACTGTTATTCTCTTCACAATACACATAAGTCTGTTTTATGAAATGCTACTGCCTCTGGGTGAGATGTTAAACTCTTCTGATCTCAAAGAGCAGGCTTTGTTCTAATGATTATAAACTTACTGAGACACGTAGTTTGAGAAATGCTATACATTACATACTATACATGCCATGTATTCCATATTCATGTACAGTACTAATATGCATGTTGTGGATGGTGTACATATCTTAATGCTTGGTGATGAATAGCCTTGAATACTGTTTGTTGTTCCACTAAATTCTGCATGATTGCGCACCTCTTCGGAGCGCATAATTTACCGTGCTTGTGATGTATTATTTTAATTTGCTGTGCTGTCTTGCTGGATTTTGCCAGATTTCCCTTATGACCAAACAAATGTATCATTTAATATTGCACCGGTTTGAACCTGAAGGTCTTACTATGACAAAATGTCATACAGGGGCGGATGAAAATTTCCCAATTGGGGGGGGGGGGGGAGCAAGAGAAAATGGTATGGGGGCGGCTTCATCGCCGCACCCATACCATTTTTAGTTACATTTTAGCTTTTACTGGTCAATTGGTTGGTTATTGATCAATAATAACATCAGTTGTTGTTGAAGTTGCAACAGACACGCAGCATGCATAAAGCTAAAGGTCTGACTCAGAGAGTTTTCTGTTTTCAATGATGAAATGCTGTTGGTTTAGTGGTGCCACAGCTGTAGTTGGTTAGTAGCAGTAGTAGTGTTTCAAATCATTTTAAATGGTTTAAATGGTTATATAGGGACTTTAACTTGAAATATCCTGGGTTGTTTTGCATGCCATCTTGTTTGGTGGGGCAGTCAGGGCATTTAGCGGGGCATGTGCCCCCCCATGCCCATGCCTAGATCCGCCCCTGATGTCATATTTTCATTATAATTTGTATCCCCAAGATTTTGTAACCCATTTCGCTCATCCAGTGCCAATTACCTAAGGTGATCCTGGGCTCTATACACCCTACAGCGGACTGGCCTCATGCTTCCTTCAATCCAAAATGTCATGATTTCAATGCCATGGTGTAATGTCTCTAACGTCCCTTTTCTGTAGCGGGCAAATAACATTTGCCAAAAAACAGCCAATTTACAACCTCGCAATATTGTGAGTAGTATTCCTGGGAGATCCCAGTCCACAAAGTATATGGTTTTAGTGGTCAACACTTGTCGCATTGCGACAGTATTATGAGTATTATGTATTATGAGAAATATTACTTACTACTATACTACTGTCCCATAGAGTATATTATCATATTTTGTTAAGGGATTTCAACATTTTTCAGCTCAAGGAGGCAAGGACCCCTGGCCCTGACTGAGAAAAAGATGAAGACATACTGTTCCAAAGTTGATGACATAGATTAGATTTTACATAGAATTCCTAGATAGTTTTAAAGACATGCACTTTGTGTTGAATTCATGTTAATGTTTGTTTTCTGAGATGTAACCAGTTAAACTTTCACTTTGTACTTGGTCTGCTCCTTTTCACCTCTACATCAAACTCAAAGCGTGTACATCAGCTATATTTGGCTAATGAATATGGATGCTGGAGTTCAAGTGATTTATGTAAAACGAATTATATAGTTGTACACAGAGATTTGGTGGCACAGGTAGTATCCTGGACCCCTGTTGAAGACCCCTGAGATAAGGGGGTTAGCATGGATGAAAATAGAGCCATATATGTCCATTTGGCACGTGAGGTATAGTCATTAGGAATGCATTTGTGTGTAGAATTTGTGTAAGACAATGTTTGTGCACACCAAGCTGGATATAGGAGGGGCTAGCACCCCTCAAAAATAAACTCAGGCTCTGCACATTCAAATCAGTGCACAATAAAGATTTTTATTGCACTTTTTACATGCTGGCTATTCAAAAATAGCATATATGGATCTGCAAATCTAGGTGTTCTGTAAATCTGCTATATTTGAAAAATCATGGCAATCTTTGAATACATATTTCTTAAAGTGAACATTTAAAAGCTACGAGAGGTCCCTGAAACATTTTGAGAGGGCGCTGGACGGCCAAATTCATATAATTATGTGTGGTCCTTGACATGAAAAGGCTTGAGAACAACTCCCATAGAAACATGCATTTTTTGTCAGGGAGTTACCGTTGGGAATATGCCTCAGGTCTTGGATAATATATATTTCTGTATCAGGTCACAGAGAGGCCAGATTATGCGTGGGTTGCTCTCTCATTCATAATAAATAAAGTTGAAGTGATGAAAAAGAGCTGCTTGGGTGTGTTGCTGCCAATTAGTTTATACTCTGGACTCATTTTAAAATACCATTCCTAAATGATTTATTTAATCTGTGGCTAATTGCTGATAGACTCTAAACACGTGGGTGAAACACTATATAAGGCAATGGGTTCAAATCTAATACAGGTATCTGCAATTTGTAACTTGTCCCTGTTAACGTTCTAAGTTTGTTACCGGTAAATCACACTTTTGTGCATGATGACACAGACTCGATGATGACCTTTTGATCAGCATTGGTCATGCTTGCTTCCCACTGAGCACAAGATCTTAAAACTAAAAAAAAAAAAGGTTTAAAAATGAACGTTTTTAGAGGGTAATCTTTGATTAGACTTGATTAGACATCTAATCAGCCTTTACCTTAGATTAGACATTGACCTTTTTAGACATTTTTTTAGAGCTTGTGCTCAGGGGGGGAAAGAAACCCTTTGTGACTTTTGTGTTATCCTTTTAGTGTCATTTTTTAATGCATTTCTACCACTGAATACCTTTTTTTTGCAAAATGTTTATAAAGTGTTCAGTCAGTCAGTCAGCCATCCCGCCCAGCCTGCTATTATCACATGAATTGATATTATAATCACTACTAAAACTACTACAACACTATGCATTAGGGTTTTTTAGGTTGCGTAAACATGCCAGATGTTATTCGGGGTGAATTGAATGACACGTGACGTGGAAGTTTTACATCAGACCATGCAGTCTCGCAATAGATTTGGACCAATTTCCGTTCTTATTGAAACAAACTATCTATCGCGACTCTGAAGGTGGTCGGTCACTCAATACAACATTGCTAATCGAACTATCCGTTGTAAATCTTGACCTTGGAGGGCAGAATTAGGTTAGGTTCGTGTCTATATTGTCAACGTGCTCTTCGCATCAGCAGTTATAGGCGCCAAATGTCTTACTCACTTTACCTGCACGCTGCGTTTCTCTGCCTATTTAGAACATCTCGGCAAAGTTATGTGGATTCTGATAAACGGGACATATTTTGTATAAGTCAAGGACGAACAAGGCCGGATCTAGAGGGGGGCAGGGGTGGGCATAGCCCACCCAAACGTGCATCCTGCCCACCCAATGAAAGGTATAATCAGTGGTTTTCAACCAGTGGTCCAGGGAGGGACCACCAGACAGTGGTCCTTGAGAGGGTTCTAGGTGGTCCAAGGCTAAATGATGGAAAGTTGGTTAAGCAGATGTAACTCTTTGAGAGCGTAAAAATGAAACCAAATGGACCCTTGCGGGTCCATTTGGTTTCATGTTTACACTCTCAAGAGTTAAAATATGAATCAGCCCAAGTCTACACAACTAGAGAATGTAGAAGATTACTGGTTTGATCTGTATGTTCTGTTTCCTAAATCCAGCCATAGTATTGTGGACAAAAGCAAAATAAATCTTTAGTTTGGGGGAGTCTGTGGGGATATGTTGTCATCAAATGGTGGTCCGTGCCTCAAATGCCGAATAAATAGTGAGCCCTGGTGTCAAAAAGGTTGAAAACCATTGCTACATATGAAAAACTTTGGAGTTGCCCACCCTACCATTCTTCCAGCCCACCCTAGTAGGGCTGGCTAAATCTGGCCCTGATCGCTATTCAGCAGGTTTACTTTGAAGTAGGTATTGCCCATTTGTCCACATTTTTCGCTGAGCGAAACGTACAGTCATAATACGCAAAGCCATCATGCTCAATCACTCACAAACCAAAAACAGGGGGAAATAACATTTGAAAGCAGTTTACCTTCAGCGAGCAAGCGCATCGCATGCACAAAGGACGGGTCTAGCGTATCCTTTTCGACCGTCAGTTCAGGTAAGTACTTGTCTTGATGCATTATAGCGTATCTCTTCTTCACCGATTGTGCAGGTGAGACGAAAGAAGTAATGCGCTTCTTCGGAATGCCCAGTCTATACTCTCTTGATCACAAGTCGTACGGCTTCAGCACGGGGAAGGATATACCGCCAACACAGTCTTCACACTTCACAGATCATCCACGCTTGAGGTTTTGACTGAAGAGTTAGTTGAATTCAGACTCAGAGGTGGTGTGTGAGTTTGAACCCATTTCTCCGAAAAGCTGTGCTCCCGCTCGCTTGTAGGTTATACTCAGCACCTCGTCGGAGACTCTGTGGCAGTCTGTCTCTCTCTCTCCTCTCTCAGAGCTGCAAACCGTCTAGAATGCTCCCCGCCCCTTTGTACCATTACTGGCCATATCCTAGGACAGCTGGAGTTGCTGGCAAGACAGCTTGCCTTGCTGCAGCCAGGAGGACACTACACGATTGAAGTTGCACTTGGGAGGAACCCAAGTCAATCAATATGTGTGTGTGTGTGTGTGTGTGTGTGTGTGTGTGTGTGTGTGTGTGTGTGTGTGTGTGTGTGTGTGTGTGTGTGTGTGTGTGTGTGTGTGTGTGTGTGTGTGTGTGTGTGTGTGTGTGTGTGTGCGTGCGTGCGTGCGTGCGTGCGTGCGTGCTATAATTGGCTCAGTGGCTCAGTGCTTTGACATTTACCCCCACCCCCCAAACCCAAAGAAAGAACAATGAACCATGAACTTTTCCCCTGCCTTAATTGTGACTGTGAGCTTGTTGGATCGGCTATTTTGAACAATTGCTCGGACGAGTTTATTTGTTGTCTCCTAAATTTCCATTAGCGTAGAGAGAGAGAGAGAGAGAGAGAGAGAGAGAGAGAGAGAGAGAGAGAGAGAGAGAGAGAGAGAGAGAGAGAGAGAGAGAGAGAGAGAGAGAGAGAGAGAGAGAGAGAGAGAGAGAGAGAGAGAGAGAGAGAGAGAGAGAGAAACGCACATGCACACAGGTGCGTGGTCCTGAATGGAATGGGGCCAGTGTCTCACTCTGTCAGCGCAGTGTGTAAAATGATCATGCCATAACCATTGACAAACAGCCGCTAACATTATAGTTCAGCGGCACCAAGCAAGTATATTACAATGTGGTGGTGGCCCAGGCAAGTGTGTAAATGTGATTGTGTTTGAGGTAATTGGTACTCCAGTAATCTGCAGAGCAGGCTGCTCATTATTTTCATATCTGAGAGAGAGAGAGAGAGAGAGAGAGAGAGAGAGAGAGAGAG
Organism: Benthosema pterotum; assembly: GCA_039105355.1. NCBI lineage: Eukaryota > Metazoa > Chordata > Actinopteri > Myctophiformes > Myctophidae > Benthosema > Benthosema pterotum. The sequence goes on from CM076974.1 coordinate 45,952,421, forward strand.
AGAGAGAGAGAGAGGAGAGGGAGAGAGAGAGAGAGAGAAACCCACATGCACACAGGTGCGGGGTCCTGAATGGAATGGGGCCAGTGTCTCTGTCCATTGCACTGCTAAATGTTGCACTAGATGCTGTAACGCTCTGTCCATAGTGCTGCTCTTTCTGCCTGTTGCACGAGATTCTGTCACTGTCCATGGGGCTACTGTTGCTGCCCGCATGTTGCACTAGAATAGATGCTGTCACCGTCCATGGTACTGCTGCTGCTTCATGCTGCTGTTGTTCATGTTGCACTGGATGCTGGCACTGTCCGTGGTGCTGCTGCTTCATGTTGCACTAGATGCTGTCACTGTCCATGGTGCTGCTATTGCTGCCTGTTGCACGAGATGCTATCACTGTTCATGGGGCTGCTGTTGCTTCATGTTGCACTACTACTAGATGCTGTCACTGCATGCAGCTGCATGTTGCATTAGACGATGTCCATGGTGTTGCATGTTGGACTAGATACTGACATGTTGGACTAGATACTGACAGTATCTAGTCCTTTTTTTTTTTTTTTTTTTTTTTTAACAGAAAAGTGATTTAGAACAAGAACTCCAGACTTCCCTGTCCCGAGTAACATTAATGACTTCTTCCTGGGGGATCCTGAGACAATCCAAGGCCAGAGAGTCAATGTACTCCCTCGATCATTTTGCAGAAAAGGAAGATATTCTAAGAGCATTTAAACCCAAGAAAGCCTATGGCTTGCTTCCACTGATTAATTGAAAATGGAGGATTCCTGATGTAAACAAGCTTTAATGCTTTTCTGATTACCCATATAATTCCAAATAGTGGCCGGGGGTTTTACAGCATTTTGTAAATTAAACACCGTCCCAAATAGTAGAGGATCCCGAGTAGTGGCTGGAGGCTATTATCTAATTTCTATATATACATTTAGTTTAGTTGGATGCATGTGTGGACACATTCCACTGAGGGCACATTTCTGTGGACACACTAGCCTTGCAGTATATATCGACTTGTAGTAGTAGTTGTATGCAAACAGTTTTCTGAGACAAAGCACTGTTGTCAATTTACTTCATGGGCAGAGTCACACTATATCATACCTGGGCATTATGTGGCCCGGGGGCCAAATGCGGCCCTTTGGCTGACTCTGACCGGCCCGGGGACCACCAGTGGTCCTTGAGAGAGTTCCAAGTTAAATATGGAAAGTTGGTTAACCAGATGTAACTCTTTGAGAGCGTACAAATGAAACCAAATGGACCCTTGCGGGTCCATTTGGTTTCATTTTTACACTCTCAAGAGTTAAAATATTCATCATCTGAATTAGCCCAAAGTCTACACATTCAATCAGAGAATGTAAGAGAATGGTCATTTTTGTTATCCTGTTCTGTTTCCCAAATCCAGCCTGGAATTGTGGACAAAAAAAACAAAGAAATCCTTAAGAAAGTTTTGGGATCTGTGGGGCTAAAATGTCATCAAATGGTGGTCCGTGGCTCAAATACTGAATAAATAGTGGGCCCTGGTGTCAAAATGGTTGGTCTTACTCTTACTTTTATCTTGAAATTAAATTAATATTACACAGACTTTAGTTCAGCCTTTAGTCTTGGCCCTCCACAATATTTTATGTATCTCATTTGGGCCCTTGGGAAAAATAATTGCCCACCCTGCACTATATGGTTCTAGGTGTGCACTCAGGACCACTTGGTAGATGTTGAGGTAGAACAATGAATGTGGTCGAACAGTGAATGCTGTGTAACGTTCCCCAGAGCAGATCGACCGACCATCACCCGTCACAGGACCACATGGAGCTAGTCTTGGGACCTATAGAAGTGTAGTCGGATATGGATTTCTGCAATATGAAAGCGTTTAATACAGTTGAATACAGGAATAATCAAGGCCAATGAGAATATGGCCTGCAGGGACCTGCAGGCAATCATATTCAGGCACAATTTCAATCAAACAGCCTCAGTCTAACTATATCTAAGTGAATCCCCTATCAGTGTGAATCTGCCCTATGATATCACACAATGCTGCAACTTTCTACACAGTCCAGCCTAGATTAGTATTGACAGTATATATTTTTCCCATAATTACCTCTTAAATGTATGATCATATATCCTTTGTTTTTGATGTACTTTAAATCCAGGTGGAATTCCACTCCAACATCTCAATTTCTGTGCCATGGCTGGATTTGTTATTGTGCAGCACTGTGTGTAGCGCTGGCACATTTCATATGGTTCTCTCTTTACTTTGGCACATGTTTGTGTACAGAATATGAAGCAAAGATGCAATATCGCCCTGAGGGGGTGAGTCAGTATAGGCGAAAATAATGAATCTGATGAAATGCAGTTTACTTTTACCCTTTTGTGTTTGTCAGAAAATCCAATATCCAACCCACCAGATTCTGACTCAACTCATCCCACTCATCACTGGTCATCCCAGGGTCATTTCTCGCTGCAACATGCTTTATTTTTATTTTATTTTTTTCATTGCCAATGATTTTTTCTTCTTTTTTTGAATTTCTACTGCTTTCTATGCAGGCATTTACATTATATCAGCTGTTGTTTACAGCTGCTTAAATGTGATTCTAGGATGGATGAGCAGGCCAGCATGAAGCATTAAGTATTATTATTGCAGTACATGCTTGGTGATACATCAACCATCTTCAAACGTGGTATCCCTATTTTGGGCATATCGTCTAGGCAAGTATTCAAAATGTATTAAAATTACTAAAAGAAATATTTAAGATGGCAGATCCACAAGCTCAACACATCACACCATAAGTATGTTGGGCAATTGTTGCTGTTTTTAATATTGAACCATAAACTAAATCTAAAAGAATAGCTAGGCTACATACCAATATAGGTCATTATGTTGCATTTATTTGATCTTGTGGGTTTGATATCTTTGATATTTTTGACTAATGGTAAATCAATTTTCACTATTTGCCTATATTGTAGTACTATCTGCCAGTTGGAAAGTCGTATTGAGCAATTGATGACAATGTGGAGAATCATGAGCATTTCAATGAAACAAAAAAGGTTCACTTCACAGATATGAACAGGATTTTTTGATTTATAGTGTTATTGGGTTGCCTTTTGTTATATTACTCATTGTTTTGTTGCAGTTTTTGTCAGTACATTTCAGGAAAAAGCTTGTTCAGCTGCATGAAGAATTCCCCATAAGAGTACATTTTTAAAAGGAAGGTGATAAACTATGGGCTTTTACAGCACTCTAGTGGTCAAAGTAGAACATTGAACATTCATGATTCTTCCCCATCGTTTTTGTGGGCTCTGCAAAGAAAAAAAAAAAAAAAACAGAAGTTGAGTCACTGAATATACTTTTTGTCTAGGCCTATATATTTGTTTATGTTATGTTTAGGCCGGCCGGCCCCCACTTATAGAATCACTGACGTTGCAGTGATGAATAGTGATCCATGTGCAGCTAGCCCCTCCCCCATTTGAACGACTGGACGCCGCCCCAGTTAGGCTAATTATTGGCTGTTTATCGCCTTGTTGTCTGAAATATGTTGAGATAGCAGATTTTCCGCTCGCTCGATCGACACTCCCAGGTCACAGAACGCGATCTCACATAAGAAGTGAGCAGGTAAGAAGGCAGGCTAGCAGCTATTCGACACGTGTACCACCGCGTTCTTTCAAACTTCCAGTGCTGATATTGTAGTAGTATTTACATAATTGATAATAAATCGGCTTGATCGTCTGCTGCTGGATAGTTTATGATGATTGTCAGAGACAGCAATCATGCGTTTGTTGCACTTTGCTCCCTAAAGTGGAGTGCGACGTGCGTGTGTAGACTGAGGACACACTGGACACAGTAGGCTACTGTTGAGAAAAGCACGTGGGTGGAATGGAATTAGTCCAAACAGGGGTGTAGGGGAGGGGGGGGGGTATTTCTGGGGCAAAAGTAGGCCCGTGTTTTTTTTTTTTGTCTTGTCATTTACTTTTATTATGGATACAATTAGGCATTGTAACCAATCTTTCTCAATATGCTATACTTGTTCTAATAGCGTGTCTGACTGTGTCTGTTGCGCAGGTGCACGCAAATGCAAGTCTGCATGCACGTGTCTTAAAGGGGAATCCCACTCATTTTCAATATTTTACTATGTCATTAATATACCTTAGATGTTGTGTGGACAAACTGGTAAATGGAAAAAAAAAAAAAAAAAAAAAAAAGTTCCCCCATTCTGTGTTTCCTAGAAATGGAGGTCATTAGCATGGTGAAATACATCTTGATGACATGTTCAAGATGTGTTTCACCATGTTAATGAGTTTCCTTTTTTTTCTGAGAGTGTACAAATGGATCACATTTGTACACTCTCACGCACGTAATTAGTTGCGTAGATTTCTTATCATGGTGAGGTGCAATAATAGTAATTAAACATCATCCTGTAATCCAAAGATAATTCATTCATGGACCTGATTAGGTCTCTGGCCCTTGAGTATGATAAGGTCACACCATGTTAATTAGTAATAGTATAAGAGTCTTATACTATTACTAATTAACATGGTGTGACACACCACCCAAGACACTGTGTTATTTAGTCTTATAATAAGACTAAATAACACAGTGTCTTGGGTGCTGTGTCACTGTGTGCAAGGTTTCTCTAACATTATACAGGAATCAAATAAAAAGCAAATTAATGAACAATAACAATAATTATTGTTATTATTACCCTGATAATAACATCTGCCATGGCTTGTGAGAGTTCCATAACCTTTTTTGTGTGTTTTCTGTGCAGGTTACTGTAAGGATGAAGCCAGTGCTAGTCGTGCATGGAGGGGCGTGGGCCATCCCAGAAGAGCTGTCCCAGGCCTCTGTTGAAGGAGTGCAGAGTGCAGCGCGTCAAGGCTTCTCACTGCTGAAGAATGGAGGATGTGCTTTGGATGCTGTCGAGGTGGCCGTGAGGGCACTGGAAGACAACACTGCATTTGATGCAGGTATGCACCTATAGAAGGCATGATGTCTGACATCTCTATTTTTGGGCATGCCATCATAAGCAAAGCAACTTTAACCTTTTCTGTACTGAGCGCGTTTTGGTGTCTTAGCTGTTGAAAAATAGCAGATCTACAAGCTCATATCGCGCCACCGAGTGGCGCGATATGAGCTTGTAGTTCTGCTATTTTTGAAAAATTGTGAGAATGTGGTGCAAATCTTTGAATACATTATTTCGGAAGCAAACATTTTTCACTCAAATCTTTGCTTCCGGGGATCCCTAGAACAACATGTTTCTAGATGAGGTCCCTTCCTATGAAATATGTTAAGCATCACTGACACAAAGAGATTTCTTTTACAGAAAAGCTAGAACCTCGCGGCAGGGACTAGAATTTAGTGTCACAAACTAGAATTTAGGGTCATGGACTAGAACCTAGTATCGGGAACTAGAATCTAGTGTCAGAAACTGGAATCTAACTTCAGAAACTACAATCTACTGAGAGGAACTAGGGGACTAGAATCTAGCATGAGGAACTAAAATCTAGCATCGGAAACTAGAATCTAGCGCTGTATACTAGAATCTAGCATCAGAAACTAGAATCTGGAAACTATGGGTTAAAGTAGGGATGCACCAATATGGCAACTGTTGGTCGATATGCTTATTTAGTTTTTTTTGTTGTTTTTATTTCCTCCTTTTGTGCCAGGGAAATCATCCATCTTCAATACAAGAAATAAATGTTCAGAATCTACAGCTTGATAAACTACTGATGACCATCATTGTAAAATAGTTCATGCAAAATGTATGCTTATCAACAACAGATAAACATCAGTTGCTACCATTGGTTAATGTCGGTTGCATTTGCCCATACCGATATTGACCGATAACAGCAAATTATCGCTCAAACGAATATGTGGTCCAATATAACGGTGCGTCACTACTTTAAAGGGGAATTCCACCCATTTTCAACATTCTAATATGTCATTAGTATACCATAGAGGTGCTGGGTGGACATGATAAAAAAAGTTCCCCCATTCTGTGTTCCCAAGAAATGGAGGTCTGAAGAAAACCACTAACATGGTGAAACATCTTGATGACATCATCAAGATGTATTTTCACCATGCTAATGGATTTTTTTAGATGCTTCTTTTTTCCTGAGAGGGTACAAATGGAACCAAATGAACCTCTTAGGGTTCATTTGGTTGCATTTGTACGCTCTCAGAAAAATGTTGAAAATGGGTGGAATTCCCCTTTAAAGACCTATCGGTATTGGTGACAGGTGTGTAGTGGAGACCATCATGAGTTGAACACTTGACATTTATCAATTGACTTTGATCATCGTCACTTGAACACATGATCAGTTGACTTTGAAAAGCCATTGTGCAAAAATACAGAAGCAGGAAGAGGGAGAAAACATAAAGTTTATTAAATAAGTTGGTGTAAATGGAAAAGAAGAGCAATAAACTAAAATGAAGTGTCTACTGTCTACAGAAGTATGGCACCTTGCTGTGGAGAATAAGCAAGTTCTAAAGCAAAAGGTATTCTAGTGCGGATGCAGGGAATGGGATTGAGGGAGTTAGTGTGGCTACTGCAACGCTGGTAGAGTCTGAGGGGGTGTTTCTATGGCACAGAGTGAGAGGGACGGTAAACATGGGGAAGACACAGAAGTCAGGGGATGAAATATGTAGACAGAAGAGGGATTGGGACTGCAGCAGCCCAATCCCTCAGGGTTTACACTGGCGCGTCTACCTTATCCTCCTGTCCAGGAGAGGCTCCTGACCAAAAAACACAGGATTTGCTGTAAGCTTCATTCGTACTTTTACTGCACATTGTGTCTCGCCCGGTAATTGCAGATCTACAAGCTCACCAGGCATGGGCCGTGCGGCGGCTTGTGTGTTTGTAGATCTTCTATTTTGATTCAAACGTGCGAGACACTAGTGTGCAACAAAGTGTTTTATAAGGTGTTGACACTGGACACAGTTTGTGAGCTAAATCCAAGTTCAAAATCCTTTTTGTTCTCTCTGTTTCTACGTGTCTGTGTGAGTGTCTGTCTGTCTGTCTGTCTGTCTGTCTGTCTGTCTGTCTGTCTGTCTGTCTGTCTGTCCGTCCCTTACAGTACATATGTATGTACTGTATGTATACAGTATGTATGAATGTATGCTCCCTTATCCAAGGCAAGGAGATACCGTGTTTCAACACCGGTTTATGATGACGTCCCTGTCAAGTAAAGTAATTTCCCTTCAAAAATCAATGTCTCTTAATGGCAAGATAATTGTAAAGATGAAACTGCCTGCATTAAAACTGTTTTAAGTTTTAGTTTTAAGTTTGAACGAAAACTTTAGTTTTAAGTTTGAATGAAAACTTCAGTTTTAAGTTTGAATGAAAAGCGCGCCACTCTGTGGGGCACTATGAGACGTGAACACCTGCTATTTTTTGGGGGAAAATATTTTTTTCTATGATCCTCACCAAGTGCTGAGTTAATTGAGAAAGTAAATGAGACATACAGTATAAGCAAATCGGCACGTCAGAGCTGTTGCTTCAGTCTGCAGAATGTAGCTCAGGGGCCAAAGCACGACAGGAGTACGTTTGAGGGTGTAACGTAGTTCTTCGACTCCAGCTGATGAATGCGACACTCTCATTGCAGGTCATGGATCAGTTCTAAACGCTGACGGGGAAGTAGAGCTGGATGCCATAATCATGGATGGGAGGACTCTTGCCAGTGGAGCTGTGTCCTCAGTGAAGAATATCGCAAACCCTGTGTCACTTGCACGGGCTGTGATGGAGAAGGTGCGTTTTGTTCTTGGTAGTGTGGTAGGGCTGTGGTAAGTGCTGTGATTTTTGTCCATATTTAAGAGGTGACAGTACCTTTTGATCTGTTTTTTATTTACAATGATGTCTTCCCTTTGTATTTAGACTTTCTTCCTGGGGGCTGAACCTTTTCAGCCAGTTGTGCTCATGAAAAACTGTAATATAGTGACATCATACATCAGCCCATCCCCTAAATCCTCGCTTTTTATCATACCACTACAACTGTGGGTGTGACCTCAATTTAGGTGGACCTTCACCCATCACCACCCACCAGGCAAACCAGGCATACTTAATGAACTGGTGGTGGAGACCACATAACAACAAAATTTTAATAGGTGCTGTAAACCGGAAATGGAGTGCATTTTGAATGAAATTTCAGCCTGAAACGCTGAACTATAGTTTCTGAGCCAATCAGAGATTGCATCCCTTCAGGCTAAGGGGCGCAAAGAGTGAGGGACAGTTGTACGATGAGCAGTATACTACATGCAATGCATAGATGTTTACTAACGTTGATCAGCTATACCGCTGTACTGCCATGTGGTTTATTTCTACCACTATGTGTTCAGATAATATGTATTCTAACATGAGTTCAAACCGAGTAATAAACTACCTGGATGCCAGAAATGAATTAAAAACAGACTATTTTTGACTTTTTCTAATCAAGAAACCTGTGTTTGTGGAGGATTCAGGATTTTTTTTTTTTTTAAAGGTCCGCTTAACTTCTATTGGCTTTTATTGCCGTGACAAGATAAATCTAGTTCCTAAAATATAAACCTAGTTCCTAAAATATAAAGCTACCGGTAGTTTCTATTTTATTTATTTTTATTTTTAAGAAATGTATTTTTAACAAAGCATCTCTCTCTGTCTCTCTGTCTCTCTGTCTCTCTGTCTCTCTGTCTCTCTGTCTCTCTCTCTCTCTCTCTCTCTCTCTCTCTCTCTCTCTCTCTCTCTCTCTCTCTCTCTCTCTCTCTCTCTCTCTATATATATATATATATATATATATATATATATATATATTTTTTTTTTTTTTTTTTTTTTTTTTTCCGTTGTCATCGTTGAATCATCATCTTCTGCTCAGAGGTCTGAATCAGAGGAGTCACGGTCCTCCTCGGTCTCAGGATCAGAGAAATCAGAGTCCTCCTGGGTACGGTATTCTACCAGCAGCTCGCCAGAGGGTTTAGATATAAAGATAGGCCACCCACGAGGCCACCCACGAGGCCACCCACGTACTATAGGAGCGGTCGCCAGAGACTCTTCCGTGCTGGGAGGGGTCGTCAGAATCTCTCTGGCCAGGGGCTCCTCGGTAGAGGTCAGGGGGGGCTCCTCGGTAGAGGTCAGGGGGGGCTCCTCGGTAGAGGTCAGGGGGGGCTCCTCGGTAGAGGTCAGGGGGGGCTCCTCGGTAGAGGTCAGGGGGGGCTCCTCGGTAGAGGTCAGGGGGGGCTCCTCGGTAGAGGTCAGGGGGGGCTCCTCGGTAGAGGTCAGGGGGGGCTCCTCGGTAGAGGTCAGGGGGGGCTGCTCGGTAGAGGTCAGGGGGGGCTGCTCGGTAGAGGTCAGGGGGGGCTGCTCGGTAGAGGTCAGGGGGGGCTGCTCGGTAGAGGTCAGGAGGGGCTGCTCGGTAGAGGTCAGGAGGGGCTGCTCGGTAGAGGTCAGGAGGGGCTGCTCGGTAGTGGTCAGGAGGGGCTGCTCGGTAGTGGTCAGGAGGGGCTGCTCGGTAGTGGTCAGGAGGGGCTGCTCGGTAGAGGTCAGGAGGGGCTCCTCGGTAGAGGTCAGGAGGGGCTCCTCGGTAGAGGTCAGGAGGGGCTCCTCGGTAGTGGTCAGGAGGGGCTCCTCGGTAGTGGTCAGGAGGGGCTCCTCGGTAGAGGTCAGGAGGGGCTCCTCGGTAGAGGTCAGGAGGGGCTCCTCGGTAGTGGTCAGGAGGGGCTCCTCGGTAGTGGTCAGGAGGGGCTCCTCGGTAGTGGTCAGGAGGGGCTCCTCGGTAGTGGTCAGGAGGGGCTCCTCGGTAGTGGTCAGGAGGGGCTCCTCGGTAGAGGTCAGGAGGGGCTCCTCGGTAGAGGTCAGGAGGGGCTCCTCGGTAGAGGTCAGGAGGGGCTCCTCGGTAGAGGTCAGGAGGGGCTCCTCGGTAGTGGTCAGGAGGGGCTCCTCGGTAGTGGTCAGGAGGGGCTCCTCGGTAGTGGTCAGGAGGGGCTCCTCGGTAGTGGTCAGGAGGGGCTCCTCGGTAGTGGTCAGGAGGGGCTCCTCGGTAGTGGTCAGGAGGGGCTCCTCGGTAGTGGTCAGGAGGGGCTCCTCGGTAGTGGTCAGGAGGGGCTCCTCGGTAGTGGTCAGGGGCTCCTCGGTAGAGGTCAGGGGCTCCTCGGTAGAGGTCAGGGGCTCCTCGGTAGAGGTCAGGGGCTCTTCTGTACCCGCCAGAGGCTCTTCTGTACCCGTCAGAGGCTCTTCCATGCTGGGCCCGGTCCCCAGGGTGTCGTCCATGCTGGGAGAGGTCCCCAGAGGCTCTCCCTTAGCCCCTTCCTCTTGGTTGTCGGGTGCAGTTGGTGGAGTTCCTCGTCCGTTACTGGATCCGGAGCGTGGTCTCCTCTTCCTCATCATCTTCAAAATGTAGTAGGCCAGCCCCACTGCTCCTACGGTCAGCGCTGATGCCACCACAACTTTCTTCCACGTGGTACACATGGCTGTAGTTTAGTAGTTGGAGTTCAGACTAATCGATTTGCAGTTAGAAGCGTTCTGAGTTGATGAAGCGTTGAGGCGTTCTGCTGTCTGTGGTTGGACTGACAGTCTGAACCCACTTATAAAGGGGTTTTGTGCGTGTTATGTGACGTCACCCTCTGTGATGTCAGAGCCTGTACTCCATATTTGATCATCTCCACACTTCCACATGGACGTCCATATTTGGCCATGGCATTGGTTTAATCACACATCCTGCTTCCAGGATGAGGGGCTGGACACAAAGCCCATATATGGACCCACCCAGATATTATGTCTGTATCCCTGTTATGTCCATATGTGGAGTTCTCCGTTAGGCATGCTCAATTGCTCAGACGGTGGCCTTGTGGTTAGAGCAGGGGTGCCCAACCTTTTTTGACCCAAGATCTACTTTTCAGCAGTCAACCTCTCCGGGATCTACCAGACCAATATCAACATTTCAAACCACACGCATCGTTATGTTGTACAACAGTACAACATGAGTAACAGACTTGGACAAACGCTGCCATTGCAAATGCAATCATAATAAGAACAGTCCAGAATAGTCCATTATAAGTTGCCGAACAGTCCATTACACGTTGCAGAACAATACTGTTGGCATAATTCACAGACAACAATCCTCCAAATGAGCCGCTTCGTAGACAGACAGACAGACAGACAGACAGACAGACAGACAGACAGACAGACAGACAGACAGACAGAGACACACACACACACACACACACACACACACACACACACACACACACACACACACACACACACACACACACACACACACACACACACACACACACGAAAATCGCTCTTTTTTCTTTTCCACCCCATTTTTTTCTTTCCCCCCACATCCCCCGAGATCTACTTGTGATCAGGCCGTGATCTACCGGTAGATCCCGATCTACTGGTTGGGCTCCCCTGGGTTAGAGTGTCCGCCCTGAAACTGGGAGGGTCGGGGGTTCCATTCCCGGCCGGGTCATAGCAAAGACTGTAAAAGTGGGACCCAATGCCTCCCTGGTGGGACTCACCCTGCAGCAGGCTGGTCCACGCCTGGCAGTGGCGTTTCAAAGCAGTTTGGAGCCTTTGGCAAGATTTTCCCTGGAGCCCCCTCCTGTAAATGGCACCCCCCAAGGGATAAAAATATGAAATACCTTTAATAGTGGAGGATGTAATCAACTTTTGACTTCAAGTTATGACACAGATATTCCCTTTGGCATGGAAGTACCTTAGGGTGATAGGAAAAGATTCATCCAAAGAGACAAGCTGTGTCGCCCTTCATTTCAGAAATATTCACGTTTTCAAAATGGCCGCCGACAATGAACCAGTATTACACCATACCCCGTGTCTTTGCCTCTGATGGAGCTATAATAATAATAATGGTGTCGAAGTCTACATTTTTAGGGTCAAGGAATCCAATAAAATACATTTCAAGACTAAAAAACTCAATATTGTTTTCATTACCATGGCAACCGGGGTAAAATAAGCAAATTTCATTTAAAAAAAAATGGGTTTTAACAGGGTAACTTTATACCCCCTCACCTGCTAAAACTTCTATTTTGTTTTCTCTTTGGCATGGAATTACCTTAGGATAATAGGAAAATATTTATCCAAAGAGACAAGCTGTACCACCTTTCATTTCTGAAATATACACGTTTATCAAAATGGCTGCCACCATTCTCAGCAATACAGCATAGCCCATATCTTTGCTTCTGTTAGAGCTATAATAATAATATTGGTGTCAAAGTATACATTTTCAGGGTCAATGAATCCAATAAAATACATTTCAAGACTAAAAAAACTCAATATTGTTTTCGTTACCATGACAACCGGGGTAAAATATGCAAATTTCATTCAAAAAATGTGTTTTAACAGGGTAACTTTGTCCCCCCTCACCTGCTAAAACTTCCATTTTGTTTTCTCTTTGGCATGGAAGTACCTTAGGATAATAGGAAAACATTTATCCAAAGAGACAAGCTGTATCACCTTTCATTTCTGAAATATACACGTTTTTCAAAATGGCCACCACCATTCTCAGCAATACAGCATATCCCATAGCTTTGCTTCTGTTAGAGCTATAATAATAACATTGGTGTCAAAGTATACATTTTAGGGTCAAAGAATCCAATAAAATACATTTAAAGTAGAGCTGTCAATCGATTAAAAAATTTAATCGTGATTAATCGCATGATTGCCCATAGTTAATCTTTGATTAATCGCTATTTAATCGCATATTTTCATGAGTTCTAAATACCTTAAATGAGTGTTTTTTCAAGAATATTCATATCAAGGTCATATATTTATTCTGCATTTGAGCCACAGACCACCATTTGATGACATTTATTTAGACTTCCAGACCTAAATTAAAGAATTTGTCAACGATATCATTAGGAACGAACATGCACATTTTGTAGAAAGTTCTCTACATTCTGTAATTGTGTAGACTTATTTTAAAGTAATTTAACTGATGCAGATATTTAAAAAATATTCACCTGCATTTGGCGAAATTGAACCAAATGGACCCACTTGGCCTTTGGTTTTACTTTGTGTTAATCTCGCACTAAAAAAATTAATCGAGTTAACTCATGGCTGAGTTAACTCGCGATTAACTAGTTAACTCTGACAGCCATAATTTAAAGACTAAAGAACCCAATATTGTTTTTGTTACCACAATAACAGGGACAAATATGCAAATTTCATTTGAAAAATATGTTTTAACAGTGCAAATTTATACCCCCTCACCCACTAAAACTTTCATTTAATTTTGTCTTTGGCATGGAAGAGGAAACGATTTATCCAAAGAGACAAACTGCATCACCTTTTTTCTGAAATATACACAGTTTTCAAAATGGCCACCACCAATTAGAGCTCCTAATAGAGCTATAATAATATCTGTGTCAAGTAATCCAATTCATTTTTGTTGCCAAGTAATCCAATTCAATAAACAATTGAATAAAAAGAAAACCAATACATTTGTCAACAGTGGTAAAATATACCTAGGGTTATAGGGAAAATATCCAAAGAAACAAGTTGTATCACTTTTCATTTAAAAAATACACACTTTTTAAAATGTCTGCCACAAATATAGCAATACATCAGATCCCATCTTTGTGTCTGTGTATAAAATAATAGCATTGCTCTGAGGTGAGCAACACTCACTTAACAAACACACACAAAGCTGCATGCCCACAGTTATATGCTAAAAAAACTGTTTTGTAATTATCGCCACATTGATGGTGAAATATGCACACGTAAGTGTCAAATTTGGACCAATGCTGTGTCACCTTTCGTGAGTTACTGCCCAACACACAGTATCTCACGAAACAGACACAGATCTTACTTTAGGTGTACAGAGATTGAATGGCCCACAACAAAGAGACCCTCACCCCATATTCAAGAATGAATAGCTATTCAGATTCATGATCAGAACAGAATGCACCTTGCTCCTCTTGAAGAAGTTTGATTATCGTCTAGAACCTTCTTTTTAGTACTATACATTAGTGTAAACTTTGTTTGGGGGACTAAGCAATCATATCTATAAATGGCACACATCTTATGGTTTCCTTTCTTAATGAGTGGCAAAGCTAGCGAAGTCTGTCACTCTTTAGGTATTGTCCAATGTTGCATTCCATGCAACATTAATAATATCCATATATCCATCTTCAACCACTTATATACATAGTTGGATCGCGGGGGTGACAGCGTCACCAGAGAGCTCCAGACTTCCCTCTCCAGAGCAACATTCATAACCGGTGGATCTATAGGGATTCCATTGCCAATGAGTGGTGTAATTCCTCAAGCCTATTGTTGTTCTGCCTTGGGGTCTCCTCCCAGTGTGATGTGCAACAAGTATCTCTCTGTAGGGAGAAGCTCGAGTGGCATCCTAACCGAATTTCTGAACCACTATAACTGTTATGGTCAGCCCATGATCATAGCAGAAATCTAAGCCTCCAGTTCAAATGAGGGAGATCATTCCTCCCAATCATGCCACTCCCATGTGTCTGTCCATGCCCACATGTGCATTACTGAATCTATGCTACGGAATCCTCTACACAGGTGCCCCATGCAGACCCCATGTAAGGTACTTTGAACACTGCATGCAAGTCAGACATGGCTTTCTGCAGATGTCATGTGGAGATATTGGATTCTAAATGTTGATCAAAGTCTAAAACAGCTGCAAACTTGTCTCATATACATTATATAGGATTTGAAACTTCATTGTCATGATACAAAATTGTACATAAAAATGTACAATTTGAGGTTTACCATTATTATAGCTTTAACTGAAGTCCAAATGTCCAATACTTGACTGCTGTTGTATTATTTCAAATGCTGGTGGCCATTTTAAACGCATAGATTTCTGAAATTAAGAGTAATTTGTCTTATTTTGATAATGTCCTTATTGCCTTATGGTACTTCCAGTGTCGGAGAGTTAAGTTATTATTATTTTATGGTGCCATGCCCTGTGACTTCCATGCCAAATGAAAAATCAGAGTGGTTTGGAAGGGGTGGAAAGTTACCCTGCTAAAACCTGTTTCTTCTAACTTATATTATACCCTCTTAAAACACTTTTTTTAAATGAAAAAATACATATTTTACCCTTGTTGTTGTGGTAACGAAAACAATATTGTTTTTTCAGGCTTGAAATGTATTTTACTGGCTTGATTGACCTTTAAAACGTATACTTAAACACCAATATTATTATACCTCTAACATGGGGCTATGGGCTATGCTGGATTGCTGAGAATGGTGGCGGACATTTTGAAAAGCGTGTATATCTCAGAAATGAAATGTGATGCAACTCGTCTCTTTGGATAAATGTTTTCCTATTATCCTAAGGTACTTCCATGCAAAAAAACAAAAAAAAAAAAACAAAAAGGAAGTTTTAGCGGGTGAGGGGAGATAAAGTTACCCTGTTAAAACACATTTTTTAATGAAAATGTGCATATTTTACCCCAGTTGTCATGGTAATGAAAACAATATTGAGTTTTTTAGTCTTGAAATGTATTTTATTGGATTCCTTGACCCTAAAAATGTATACTTTGACACCAATATTATTATAGCTCTAACAGAAGCAAAGATATGGGCTATGCTGTATTGCTGAGAATGGTGGCAGCCATTTTGAAAAACGTGTATTTCAGAAATGAAAGGTGATACAGCTTGTCTCTTTGGATAAATGTGTCCCAGCACCACCCAGGTTGAGTCTTTGAGGAAATTCTCATTTTTGTTTTATCATGTCATGTGAAAGCAGAGAGTCATAGCTACAATTTGACATATTGGTTGTGCAATTTGACCCACCAGTTTTTGAGATATGGTTTATAGAGTAATGTCTTGCAGAGAAACAGGAATTTGAGAATTTGGCTTTTAAAGATGTAGTTCTTGGTCTGGGCATTGAGGGGGGCGCTGTTTCCTCTTCTTTGCTGAACAGTTGAACAGTTTGGGCATGAGAACACCTCCTCAATACTGGGGGGGCATTGTTGAGTCAAGGTGTTTGAATAGTAGCCTAATAATAGTAGCTAAAATGAATATAGTAATACATTTCGCCTTTATACGGCTATTTTTACTTTAAAAGGATACTTATACATAGTAACCATTATACAAGTGTACATGGTGAAACACAACTCTATTGTCGTGAAGTTGTGTTTCACCATGCTAATGTTTTTTTCCCCCAGACCTCCATTTCTAGGAAAAAAGGTATATTGACAGTAACAGAAAATGGGTAGAATTCCCCTTTAACTAGTGTCCATTCATACAGTGGTTAATGCATATTAAATTAAGTATTTGCTTTTGTTGTATTGATCTAGTGGTTCACAATGTGTTAATGTACCACTTTCAAGAAGGTGACAATGGCCAGAGTCTATCCCAGATGTTCACAACAACAACAGCTTCTCTTGTTCCAAAATGTTTAAAACGTAATCTATTAAACAACATAACGTGGTTAATGTTCATAATGTACTGCACTTTGGTTCTTATTAAGTCTACAAATAACGCGACTCTTATTTTTATTATTTACCGCGGGTATGTTGTATAAACTTGTATTGAGAATGGGTCAACAAATAAAGACAAGTCCTGGACCGAAAGTAGGTCTATGCAGAAATGCATTGAACTCAGCAACGGTCCACCTAGATCTCTTTATTTTAGATCGTTTTGTAGTAATAATAAAAGATAAACATCCAGAGACTTTAGTTGTTTGTCTTATTTGCGCCGCCCTCGTTGTATAGAACGTATTTCCAACTCTAACTTGACTCTCTTCTCTCTCCGTCTGTTCTCTGTTGTTGCCAAGTATTTGGAGAGAAGTAAGCCAATAACGCCAAAAAGTCAAATAATATTGTATAGTTGAAAAATACTACTAGGCATCCGGGTTTTTATAGTTAACTAAAACTAACGAAAAAACGATAACTTTTTTCTTAAAGTAAAAACTAGTAGGAAAAAAAAACAATTAAAACTAAAGTAGAATGAAAAAGCCATAACTATAATAACCCTGCTAGGCACATGTACTGTATGTCTATAATTAATAGTATGCTGTGCAGGAATGCCAACAGTAGCCTACTACAGTTTAATTGTTATGGACATTGAGTACATTGGCCAATTTGCAGGTACTCCACGTTTTTTTTTTTTTTAGATAACCATCCCCACAGTCCATTGTTTGTATGCATGAATGGAACAACAACAATAATTGTGATGCATTATCATTATAAATACTATGTATCTAGGGTGATTTTTTTTGCCATTATTATACAATCACACATAGTAGTCACCAGAAACAGATGAGGATAATATCCAATAAGATGTTGGTTAACATGGACGGAAAACAAGCCAACAAGCCAACATGGCAACCCTTTGTCTGTATTCCCTCTGAGAATAGTGACGTAG
This sequence comes from Benthosema pterotum, assembly GCA_039105355.1. Taxonomy (NCBI): domain Eukaryota; kingdom Metazoa; phylum Chordata; class Actinopteri; order Myctophiformes; family Myctophidae; genus Benthosema; species Benthosema pterotum. The sequence goes on from CM076974.1 coordinate 45,969,736, forward strand.
TTCCGGCTCTAAAAAAACGCCACGAAGAAGAATCCAATGTTTTGATATTTTATACATGGATTTACTAACAGAACGTCGCTACTAATAGGTTATGTGGAATGCCACCTGGCTGTTATTTGAGCTCAAAATCAAGCGAAGTCCGCGTTCTGTTGATGACGGCGGGCATCGCATATTTACAGAACTAGAGGCACTTATCAGATTACAACCGTTAGCATTTTAAGCTAATTAAGCTAACGGCCCGATCGCGGCCCGGAGGAATGAGGTAATAATGGTCAGAACAGTTCACATTAATTCAATTATAACATGTTTACACGGCGTTTTAAGGTCTAACATTCACCTCATGTATGCTTTAGTATGAAACAACTAATAAAGTTGCTTCAGGTCATTTTTCACAGATAATAAAAAATAAGAGAAAATCAAGTTTAGACCCCTGTACTGACAACTTCATTTCCCCGAGATGACTCAACGTGGGTGGAGTTTAGTCACAAATGTTTTCCTATTATCCTAAGGTACTTCCATGCCAAATAGAAAACAAAATGGAAGTTTTAGCAGGTGAGGGGGTACAAAGTTACCCTGTTAAAACACATTTTTTGAATGAAATTTGCATATTTTACCCCCATTGACATGGTGACAAAATAAATATTAGGTTTTTTATTCTTGAGATGTGTTTTATTGGTTTCCCTGACCCTAAAAATGTATACTTTGACACCATTATTATTATTATTGCTCTAACAGAGGCAAAGATATGGGCTATGCTGTATTGCTGAGAATGGTGGCGGCCATTTTGAAAAACGTGTATATTTCAGAAATGAAAGGTGATACAGCTTGTCTCTTTGGATAAATGTTTTCCTATTATCCTAGGGTACTTCCATGCCAAAGAGAAAACAAAATGGAAGTTTTAGCAGGTGAGGGGGTACAAAGTTACCTGTTAAAACACATTTTTTGAATGAAATTTGCATATTTTACCCCGGTTGTCATGGTAACGAAAACAATATTGAGTTTTTTAGTCTTGAAATGTATTTTATTGGATTCCTTGGCCCTAAAAATGTATACTTTGACACAAATATTATTATCATAGGTCTAACAGAAGCAAAGATATGGGCTATGCCGTATTGCTGAGAATGGTGGCGGCCACCCTTCATTTCTGTATATTTCAGAAATGAAGGGTGATACAGCTTGTCTCTTTGGATGAATCTTTTCCTATCACCCTAAGGTACTTCCATGCCAAAGGGATTATCTGTGTCATGACTTGAAGTTAACGTCAATTTTTTCGGGGTTAAATCCTCCACTATAAACTAAAGAACATATTGTATGTGTTTTAAATGTTCAATTCTAATTATAGAGGATAAGTATAATGCATTTATCCATATGCGGCTTATTAGCCTCATGTCCGTCTTCTGCAGGGCGTGTTGTTGATTATAGAGAGAAATGCCGAGGTGTTTCATCGCATCGATGAATATATACCTTATATATACCTTAGAGATGTTGCGTGGACATGATAAAAAAGTTCCCCCAATTCTGTATTTCCTAAAAATGGAGGTCTGAAAAAATCATTAACATGGTGAAATACATCTTGATGATGTCATCAGATTTGTCTTTCAGCCCCCCTTTTCCTGAGAGGGAACAAATGGAACCAAATGGACCCATTAGGGTCCATTTGGTTCACATTTGTACCCTCTCAGGAAAATTTTGAAAATTGGTGGAATTCCCCTTTAAGTCAAATTTTGACATGGGGCGGGGTCTACATATCATTTTTGGGAGTCCTTGACATGAAAGATGACATTAACATTCAGACAACTGTATAGGATGGAGAAGACATTCACATTTGTAGAATCTTGCCCCAATGCTATCGGCTCAATTTGTCCTGAAAATGCAAATGGTTTCCTTGTGTTTTGCTACAGACTGACCACGTCATGCTGACAGGAAGAGGAGCAAACCTGTTTGCAGAGAGCGTCGGTGTTCATACAGTTCCCCCAGAGACCCTGGTGACTGAATATGAGAGAAAAGAGTGGGAAAAACACAAGAAATATATGACTGGAGTGAAGGAACTTTTTACTCCTCAGTGGTATGTATATGCATTGATTGATTACCCTTTTCTTATCCATCCATCTTAAACTGCTTATCCGTTGTCGGGTGGTGGGGGCAATAGCTCCACCAGAGAGTCCCAGACCTCCCTGAACAGGTGGAAGCGACACTGGAAGTACCAAGTTATGTAATTAACATGACAACTTTAAGGTCTGGAAGATCTAGGTGGACATTATGAACTGCTAAGTCTACCAGAGTAGTCCTCCTTATACCGTAGCTCAGCTGCTTAATATCTTCCTTGGCTAAGTGGTATTTGGCTGAGAGCCACTGCAATTATTTGGTTTTCATTCAATTCATTTGTAAATGTATTCCTTAATGTATTTGTTCCAGGGGGCATGACACTGTGGGTGCTGTTGCTGTTGACGGTTCTGGTAATGTTGCTTGTGCAACGTCAACTGGAGGGATCAGGAATAAAATGGTTGGCAGAGTAGGAGATTCTCCTGTCATTGGTATTACTATTATTTGTCTCTATCTCTTTAAATTCCTCATAATGTATGTGTTCCGTCTCTGCCTGTTCTGTCTCTGAGTTTGTTGTTGTTGTGCCCTGGCAACAACAACTGTTCAGTTACTGGTAGATAGAGTTAACGTATGAAAAATAGCATCCTTATCATTGCCATGGTAACAGTCTGTAGGTTTTTTTTAATCCAAACAATATCCCAGTCAGTTCTCTTGGTAAAGTTGTTGGTGGGGTCTATATAATCTTATACCAAAACCAAAATCTGTTGAGCCTTTATGTCTCCATTCCTAGACAGCTTCATTCCTGTATACTGTATGTTCAATATGTTCCTAGATGGAACATATTGCCACCCAGTTCTCATTTATTTTCTGTCCACATCAAACTAGCTGTGGATACATTTGGCATTTTTTAGTGATGTTAAAGTCACAGCTTCATGGCACAATGAAACTGTGCATTGCTGATACGGTATTGAGATTGTAGATGCTACAATAGGCACAAAACTTTTTTTTTTTTTTTTTTTTTCAAAATCTTTTCAGATGGGGGTCCGGGGGCAGATAAATATAATTTTGTGGGTCCTGAGAATTCCGCTATAGAAGCCATTTATAGAATTGGCGTCCAGTCTTAATGGGTGAATACATCTTGAGGTGAAGTGTGAACTTTAGTCTTTCTTTCTGCAATGAAGGTTCTGGAGGATATGCAGACAACCATAGTGGTGCTGTATCTTGTACTGGCCATGGAGAGTCCATTCTTAAAGTCACCCTGGCCAGGCTCATCCTCTTCCACGTGGAGCAAGGCTGAGTATCACACCTTTTTATGATTATTATAAATACATAATTATTGAAAAGTATTGATCACTACTTAAGTACAAAAAGTATTGGCATCATTGGATTTAAAGCCAATAAGTACAAAGTACTTATTGCACGGAATGTCATATTGGCAAGTTTCCAGATGTGTAACATGTATACAAATAACGGATCTACAAGCTCACAAAGTATAGTCATTGTGATGCAATGAAGACCGGTTATTTTCAAGAGGCCAAAATGTATATAAGGCTTAATTGTAATTTTAATCATTAAAATCTACAAGTACTGAAATTCTGAAATATTCCAGTGAAGTAATACCTCAAAATTGTGCTGTGTATTCTGTCCTTATCACATGCCCATTTGCATGACATGACAGATAGTTAAAGGGGAACTCCACCCAACATTTTCACCCAACTCCAACATTTTTTCTGAGAGTGTACAAATGGAACCAAATGAACCCGTTAGGGTTCATTTGGTTCAGAAAAAAGAAGTGTCTAAAGAAATCCATTAACATGGTGAAAATACATCTAGTGAAACATCAAGATGTTTCACCATGTTAGTGGTTTTCTTCAGACCTCCATTTCTTGGGAACACAATGGGAAAACGTTATAATCATGTAGCACCTCGAAGGTATATTAATGACATAGTAGAACATTGAAAATGGGTGGAATTCCCCTTTAACAACATGGTACATTGCAGGCTTAGTACATCTGCAAGCTATAATTCATTTGTGAGCTTTTAGATGGGCTTCATTTTCAGCGTGTGACAGTGTGAAACAGACAAATAAACATGTCCCTGCCTGGTGTGTGAGACCATTTGTTTTCCTTCTCACAGGTAAAGAGGTGTCCCAGGCTGTGGAAGTGTCACTGAGGTACATGGAGGAGCGGGTCCAGGGTGGAGGCGGCGCCATAGCAGTGACGCCATCAGGGAAGTGGGCGGTCAACTTCACCACAGAGCGAATGGCTTGGGCCGCCGTGGAAAATGATGTTCTGTGGTATGGACTAGACCCAAGTGACAAGTTTCAACAGGAATTTCTGTGATTTCTTTGACAACATTAGAGTAGGTTCAAGGTTCTTTATTTGTCATTCCAGTGTATGTCAGGACATATACAGGGATGAAATAACGTTTCCATTGTTCCCCAGTGCAATAAGACAATAGACAGTGCAATAAGAAAAAGGACAAATACAAACAATACAAGAAACAATAAGTGACGTAGTGCAACAGGCTAGAGCAGTAAAGTGCAACTGTAACAGCATAATGTGGGGTGAAGGTGCTAAGCTACAACCAGGTATAATGAGTTGTGTGTATAGTGTGGTATAAGAAATATGCACATATACTGTATATTTTGGCCATGTGGAAAGGAGATGTTTCCCTGAATTAGTTAAATGAGTAGTTTAACTCATGTTGACCTGGCATTGTAGATTCTACAAAACGTTCGCTCTGAAAGAGCAATATTTCCCCCTAAAATAGCAGGTGTACACACACACACACACACACACACCTCATAGCGCTATGAGGCGTGTACACCTGCTATTTTTCAATAAAAAAGTTAAACACCAAAACTACAGTACAGAATGGTTTAACTAATTGATTGAATATATTAGATATTAGAAACAGTAGGCTACTATCAGACATTAAAGCTAAAAGGATAACACATACAATATGTTCTGGATGTGTGTAGTGTGTAAAAATAGTACATGTCATCAATAAATACAAAACGCTACCGGGTTTAATTGCGTTTTTCATCTCCTGAAAAATTGATTTTCAGGCCTGTTTTGAAAGAAGACTGATGATTTTAAGGGATACTACTTTCTGCTGTTGTGTTAAAATACGTTTTATTTATTGTTATCATTATTTGTATCACTCTGATCCAATAGTTGTTGAAGGAACTTTGACAATACAGGTTGTGTTGTTTCCTTTCATGGATTTCTCTCCTGACCAGCCTTCTGTCACACATTTTTAAGAAAATAATGAACTGGGGCATTGATTGTGGATTTATGATATTCTATTTAAAATGATATAACATCTAATATTATAACATCTAATATATAATATATATATAATAATAAAGATTTGTGGCCTGTTTTTGTTTTTTGTTATACTGCCTCCCTGAGGCAAATTGCAGGTACTGCACTTTGTGTTCTAGACACAGTTGTATCTACTGTCACAAGTCCAACCTATCTCCTTTGGATTCTCAATGGATCCTTTTCTTAACAGCTTGTAGCTGTACAGTGGCCCACAAGCACAACTTATTACAACCCTGAAAACTGTGAATGGACAAATCACTTAAGCTTACACTTGTTTATAATGGCAGTCACCTTTCATAAAAGACATACAAAACTTCACTTCCGTAAGTCAGAAGTAGCAACCCAGATAGCAAAATGAATTGATTCAATGTTGAATTTTGGTTGAATCAATGCAAAATGCATTGATTCAACGTTGAATTTTGGTTGAATCAATGCATGTTGCTATCTGGGAAATTATAGTGGAGAAAAAGGGAAAAGAACAACATACAAGGAGTGGGGTGAGTGTGGGTGGGGGGAATCATAGGCTATTTTTACAGTGGTTTTGAATGAGTCAAGGGGTTTCATGTCTTAATGACAGTTGATAGAGAATTCAACATTTTGGTGGCATAGGAGCGAAAGTCCCTTGTGTGTATGCCGAATCTGGGTTGCCCATGTTTTTTTTTTTTTTCCTAGTCCACACACACGCACGCACGCGCGCGCGCGCGCGCGCACACACACACACACACACACACACACACACACACACACACACACACACACACACACACAACACACACACACACACACACACACACACACACACACACACGTTGAATTGTAAACACGACCCACGTGACCCTTGCAGCACGCAGCAGCAGTAGCGACCCACGGTCACCCACCAGAGCCATCTAGTAGAAGAGTTGCGACATTGAGGGATAAGAAACTGAACGCCCGTGCGCTGTTCGTAAAGCCTGAACGGGGACAAACTGGAGTTGGAAATACATTGATTTCAAAGTGAGCGGCGCAAATACGAGCTATTTTAATTATGACGGCAACATGTCAACTGTTTAAAAATAATGTACTGCAACAACTAAAGTATCTTTAATGTTAATGTTGTACTAGTATTAATCCAGAACAATCAAAATAAAGGGGAATCAAGATCTTTAAAGCGGGACTGTCGCCTTGAGTCCATTGCATTTCTTCCTGGACTTGTCCCTATCGGTTGTCCTCATTCTCAATAGAAGTCTACGTAGAAGAGCCGCCATTAAACCGTTCCCATGGAAGTGAACGGGGTTTGCGCGACTCTGTCTACCCGAAAGGCTCTGGCCACCAGCAGGCTGCCTGGACGAATGACGGCTGACTGATCTACTTGGAGGAAGTTACTGTCTGCAGGGACCCTGGATTTGGCTTGCAGTCGATGAAATGTAAACCCCTCTTTTATTACCTTTAAGACAAACGAACACATTAACACACATTGGGCAAGAGTCGCTGCATGTTATATGGGTACAGTTGGGGAGCAGTTTGGAGCGATGCAAATGAGCGGGGGGCGTGATCCATAGTAGCTAACCCAAAACAAACTTGACAGGGCCTCTGCTGCTAAAGCTAACCAAACAGAATTGTAACAGCCGTTGGTGGTTTTCGGCTTAATTTGTTTACATCGATGGTGGGATTATGACTTTGGTGGCGCGAGGAGCCCTTAATAGTTTGGAAAAGATCATGCTATAGGTGACTTCTATCTGTGCCTAAAGAGCTGTTGCTGGGAAGTAGTATATGTGATTAATGTTAGCCCTGATCTGCTAATGTGGGCTAATCCTTCACATGTAAACGCGATGGATTTACATGCTTAGACTGTTAGACACTAGTGTTGCCATCAAGGAAGTCTCCATGCAGTGCAGCTGTTAAAACGACAACAAAATCCCGTGCTTTTAGTGTTTACTATAAGTCATCTACAGACAGACAGCAGGTGTTTGCTTGTTCCAATTCAACTTTAGGCCTAGACGTAATTTCATCGTGTAAGTGCACTGCTATCGCGAGATGACGCGCACGTCTGGCTGCTCATGACGCTACTGAGAGCCATCTAGTAGAGCAGATGGGACATCAAGGGGTCAGAAACTGAGCACTGTTCGTGCAGCCTGAATAGGGACAAACTGAAGTTGGAGATTCTTTGTTTACAACGAGGACGGCGCAAATAAGAGCTATTTTAGGCACTTGTGCAGCATGTCAAAAAGATAATTTTATTGTCTACTCAGTCTCATGTGAACACCCCAGACAGTTTATAAGTTGCTCCATTCAGTATTTACATAGCCTATTTGATGTTCATTTTAGTCTATCCACTTCCTTCCTATATAAACTTAAACCCCCATTTTAACCATGACAGATTATTCTAAAACAACCAATCTTTTTTCTGGTGGCTGAATTTCATTTTTAAGTTATTGTTTTATTCATTTTTCCGCAACCAGGCATTCCAAAACATGGAGGCTGCTACATTTTCCTAAATAATAATTTAAAAATAAATGAAAACTGTAAATGAAATTCCTCGGCCCTCTCACGTATTAGCAGGACAATATCAGTCACCAGAAAAAAAAAGATTGGTTTTAGAATAATCTGTTATGGTTAAAATGGAGTTTGTAATGCAGGTACACTAAAATGAAATTCACATCTAAATACTGGATGGAGTAACTTATAAACTGTCTGGAGTGTAGACCATAGAATTATCAAAAGTTTTTTTTGGAAGTGAAATACCTCTTTTACAGTATTGTACAGTAACAACTACAGTCTCCAGGATTTGTCCCCATTCTCATTAGAAGTCTATGTAGAAGAGCCTCTATTACACTGGCCCCATGTAGTGAACGGAGTTTGCGTAACTCTGTGTATAGTCTTAAAGCTCTGGATGCTAGTATGATGCTAGTGCAATCGTCGGGCTTTTCCATAGGGCTTTTCCGAGTCTACTATGATGCTAACGCGACACACATTTGCTTGTTGTTGTTATTATAGTGCGAACGAATAGACGGCTGATTCTGTATGCTGCAATTGCCTGCAAATGAGGCTATGTTGACGTTAGACGTGCATGAGTTACAGTCCAGTCCTCCACTGTACTGTACTGGAATGAATGACAGTTTGCATGTACTGCATGGCTGGGTATATCGTTTAGCAGCATGCTAACGCGACAGTTGGACATGGCTATTTACTGGAACCTGCTGCTTCCCCCAGATACCACGCCATGGTAACTGTTACTGTACACACACGAGGGGCGGAAAAGTACCCACGTTTTGTTAGGACCACAATGGAAACAAGCCACAGGCTTTCTTGGGCTTTAAATCCCCTTAGCAGACCCTTTATTGAGCTGAGCTGAACTTGTTTCCCCCTGCAAACTGTTAAAGTATTCATCCAGTCATTCAATCAGCAGTGTTAATCTATTACAAGAGTCTGTGTCAACATGTGCCAAAAGTACTAGAAACTCATCATGAAGATACATGTCATTTTTGAAATACAGCAGATCTATACAAAGTGCACACAATACTTGAGTAAATGTACTTGGTTACTTTACATATGACCACTGGTTTATGGGCATTTATTATATTTGCTTTGTTGGCTGTTGGGCTTGTTTTTGGCTTCACTTGAAGCTCAAGCGAAGTGTGTTGGCAATATGACAATATTGTGACTCGATGAGAGACTCCATTAGACACCATCTGGCACTTTAAATGACACTTGTTTTGTATTATTGTTGTGTGACACGGCAGTAGTGTCGTTTCCTGGTAGTATTCCTGGTTGCATTGAGTAAAAGGATCCAGTAAGAGTTTCCTGAACTTTCGTTGTTCTATTAGTCTATTAGTTTCCATTTACCAACTTGTTCTATCACAAGGCATTGCTGATCTGTTTGACTAGTACTCATGCAAAAAATATAATTGACCAAAGATAATTTGGTAAATGTGGTGTGGAGTACCTGGGGCTCTGCCACTGTGTGCCCACTGCTCAGACCTGGTAGTGAGCTTGAATCTCACCTTGCATCGCATCGCTCTCTCCTCTCACTCTCTGCCATTGGTTTCCTCAAAATGTCAGTCAACACTTCATTCACAGACATAGCTAGAGGCAACATATCTTACTACTTCACTCTAAAGTGACTGGGTTGCTGTTTTTGTTAATGGTTGTGATGTAGCTCTGGTCCAGAGCTCCACTGCTTCTGATTCTGACTTTCATTGGAGCTCTGCTCCTCTCTGTGCAGTCGGCCATTACTGCACCCGACCAGCCTCTCTTCTCTAGTGGATATATAAAGAACGTTTTACCTACTCACCAAAATAAACACGTCTTGTGTCATTAGAAAGCCTACTTACCATAGTGGTAGCACTCTGAGCCCCCCACCACACATAAAATGGACTTTTTGCCCAGAACACGTTTTTCACTGAAGGAAAAATATTTCCTATGGAACTTTTCTATTGGCAATATCGGTAGAGGGTGCAAATCCTGGTTGTTTTTCCAGTGAAAAACGATCACGTTCTGGCCAAAAAGTCAGTTTTATCTGTGTGGTGGGGGCTCAGAGTGCTACCACTAAGGTAAGTAGGCTTTTAATGACACAAGACGTGTTTATTTTGGTGAATAGGTAAAACGTTCTTTATATATCCACTAGAGAAGAGAGGCTTGTCGGGTGGATTAATGCACGGAGAGGAGCAGAGCTCCAATGCAAGTCAGACTCAGAAGCAGTGGAGCTCTGGACCAGAGCTAGTTGTGATGTAGCCTAATATACTCTTGTATTTATGCAGGCAGACAAGAAGGCAGCAGCATTCATGGATATTGTGGACACCCTTAATCATTTAATCCCTAGTGACCAGCTGGATGACTCCCTACTAATAGGTCAGAATCTGGAGTGTGACGCAAGTAATGAGTTTGGAAGTGTCGCCCAACTGGAGGATTCACTGAAGAACATGCTCAGTGACAAAGATCCCATGTTAGGATCTGCTCAGTTCAATCTCTTGGACAATGAGGACTCCAGCTTTCAGATTGCCGCTCCAACAGGTATGTAATGCAACATTTAACTTGGTTAACATTTAAATTTTACGTCTTAATTTTTTTTATTGAGTTTTTATATTCTGACTAGGGTTTTGATCCGTTTAGTATTTTAACAATTCCAGTTCCTTCCAATTCCCTTTAACGATTCCTATAGGGAGTTTTAAATTGACCTTAAAGTAACTAACTAAGTAGCCTTGTCTGGCCATGATGTCCTGGCTGAGCCTATGTCCTGTAGTACAACTTAAGGCAGCTTGATGTACATCTAAATGGACTCTTAAGAGGTCTGGGGCTCTTGTGTAAACGCAAATCGATTTGGTTCCACTTGTATACCAGAGTTATGGTGGTAGTTGAAATTAATTGCTTTAACAGTATTTCATGCATGACTTGCATGAAATATGTAAAATTACAACAGTTACCCTTAAAACAGTGGTTTTTGACCAGTGGTCCGGGATCACCAGTGGTCCTTCAGATGATTCCAGGTGGTCCCCAGCTAAATGACAGTTGGAAACCAAGTGGACCCTTATGGACCTGTAACTCTTGAGAGCGTAAAAGTGTCCATTTGTTTTAATTTTACGCCCTCAAGAGTTAAATTATATTTAAACATCTGAATTACTTGATTTTCAAGAATCTGCACAATTAGAAAATGTATAACTGTTATCTTGGACTTTTGGCTAGTTGTCTCTCTTAAATTGTGTACACAAACTTGAAAATCCTTATTTTTGGGACAGAGAGGCTAAACTCAATAATATCATGAGTCAATCAATGGTGGCCGGTGGCTGAAATGCAGAACAAATAGTGGGCTCTGGTATGAAAACCAATAAAGGTCAATGAATTCTTCCCCACACACATCTGTTGTCACTGCTGCTGTATTATACTGACTCACCTGCCAGTGTAAAGCCCCCACCGAGAGCAGGCCACAAAGCACTGCCAAATATCAATACCATAATTTCCAGACTATAAGCCGCACTTGAATATAAGCCGCACCAGCTAAATTTGGGGCAAAATACTGTATTTTTCCATGTAGAAGCCGCACCTGACTATAAGCCGCACCAGACAACAAGCTTCATGTCAGAGCAGTGGTTTTCAACCTTTTTCATCCCAGGGCCCACTATTTATTCAGCATTTGAGCTGCAGACCACCATTTGACAACATTTTCACCCTGCAGAACCCAAAACTAAAGATTTCTTTTGGTTTTGTCCACAATTCCAGGATGGATTTTCGCAAACAAAACAGGCAAAACATAGAGATCAAAATGACCATGTCTTATTAATTAAGTGGTGCTAATTTAGATGGTGAATATCATAACTTTAGTCTGGAGGGCCCACCTGGAACCCCCTCAGGGACCACCTGTTGAAAACCCCTGTTAAAAAAAAAAAAAAAAAAAAAAAAAACACCTGTAAAAATCCATAGATTGGCCGCACCGTTGTATAAGCCGCAGGGTCCAAAGCATGTGAAAAAAGTAGCGGCTTATAGTTCGGAAATTACAACCAATGTGGTTGTGGTACCACTGCACCACCCAAGCGCACAACTTGACTTTTAATGTTCTTAGGTTATCTTGCTGAGAGCTGGGAGCTGAGATGCACCTGATGTGATCAAACACGGCATAAACTTACAATTGAAAGTCTCTGTGATTGCAGGTCTTGAGGTTGCTGCTGCCACAGAACCAGGCCTCGGTGCTGGTGGCACGGAGACTGCAGTAGCCAAGCGGTCTGTCGGACGGCCAAGGAAACAGCCTCGCCATTTAGAATCTGGTAAGCTGGGTTTCGCTCAGTATTGTTATCTATATTATCATTATTGCGAACGTGCTGAGCCAGATAACCATGTAAGCCAGGAAGAAATGTCAGGCAGTGTTCCCTTCCTGCGCACCACTAAGCCTAGTATTATAGCAAGGCATTATTTGGGGGAAAAGGGGGTCAATTTGGGACTAATTGCAAAAAAACAAACACAGCTGATTTTGTATCTTCAATATATCCTAAATACCATCATTTCCAGACTATAAGCCACACCTGAATGGAAGCCGCACCAGCTAGATTTGGGGAAAAATACAGATTTTTCCACATATAAGCCACACTTGACTGTAAGCTTCCTGCTAGAATGCTCTTAGTGACCATTACCTGAAACAATCCATAGATTAGCCCCACCGTTGTATAAGCCACAGGGTCCAAAGCAGGTGAAAAAAGTAGCGGCTTATAGTCTGAAAATTACGGTAACAGAAAAAAAAACTGCCTGAAATATTTTAGTAATTTTAGTATTTTAGTAAAGTAGCAAGTGACATATTAAACTAGGGGGGTTTCATGATTCTGAATTCCAAGCACGAAATCACTCATTGGCCAAAATCTCGCTCTTATCAACTTGACCAAATGTACTGACCTCATCACAACATTTGTCAACACAGCTATGGTCGTTTTTCTGTTATTCATGATATATTGAAGATACAAAATCTTTTACTTTTTTTTCAATTAGTTTAAGGTCAAATGACCTTATTACTGAACAAGACTGTTATGCATGTATTGAGGCATATTAGTTAGTGATCCTTATGCCGCTTGGCTTCTTTGTTTCTTTTTTTTTTTTTTTTTTTTTTTTTTTTGAACAGAAGAAACGGATGGCCAGAAACCCGCCAAAAGACTACCCACAGGACGACCCGGAAGGAAACCTGTGAACAGGCTGAAGAAGTCCTTTCTAATTGCGAAAGGAGTCACCGGTGCCCAGCTGAAGAAAGAGCTAACCGATGGAGGGCGGATAAATATCGACGATTTTAGCGGCGGACTGTGGATCAATCCCGTGGTCAAACTGAACCGGTTGACCGTCACGGTCGGAGGCTTCCGGATCGAGCTGCTTCCGGGGCCTTCGTACTCGGCGAGCACCGACGGCGCAGGCCAGACGGTGTGCTTCGACGACGCGTTTTCATACTGCGGGGATATTCAGTATGCCATGTTGCAAGACGACGCGGTCGTCGACGCGACGCGGGCGCCAGAGAGCCAGGGTAACCTCGGCGGCATTGAGAGCATCTCCACCGAAGACGTTCCCCTCGGCCTGGGCCCGTACGTCAACCCCAACGAGGTACAGGCGGCCAACGGGGCGCTAGTGAGAAGCCCCCGCGCAGCAGGGACCAAACCCGCAAAGCACAAGCCCGTCGGTGCCGAAAAAGACGCCGCCAAGCAGCCGCAAAACGCACACGGCGACAGCAACGATTCGAATAGCAAGGACGCAGTAAAGAAGCAGCTCAAGCCTAAACCAGGACAGACTCCTCTGAAGTCTAAGAACTCGCCTCCGAGCGGCACGACGAAGGGACCCAAGTCGCCGCAAAAAACGGCAAAACCCACCCCCACCCCCGGCGTCAACATGGGCAAGGCTCCGAACGAAAAGAAAGACGTGTCGTTGAAAAGGCACGGAGAAGAGGTCCAAGATGAGCATGCGCCCAAAGTGCAGAAAATGCAGGACAAACACGCTAACAAAGTAAAGCCCAAATCGCCGGGGGCCAGCAAGAAGAGCCCGTTGCCCAACAGCGGCCCCGCCGAGCCTCTGGGGCCCACCAAGAACTCACACATCGGCCCCAAACTCGAGAGTTCCCCGCCAGCGCACGGTGCCACAGGTAGGGACGGTCAATGTGAAAATTACATGTGAAACAATATAGTGCGTTGCCTTCCCGATCCTTTCATGACGTTGTCCGGAAGTAATTTCCCCATTCCTCATAGACGTTTTTTCTTTGGCAAATCATTTGATTGGCCCAAAATGTTCTGTTTATTTTCATGATTTGTCACAACCAGAGTTGGCTTTGTCTGCGGCGTAATCATCTTTATATGAATCATTTTTGTAAAGTCTATGGGGAAAATGAATGGGGGAAATTACTTCTGTGGGACCGTGGGCGACCTCATGAAAGGAGCGGGACTGCACAGCGTTATTATGGAGATAATCATCGCATTTTTGTCCACTTGGAACAGCCAGCCTCCCTATTCTGGGTGAGAATATTTGCCAAAAGTAGCCGTTCTGCAAGCTCACAGCTCCTTGCGGTGCACTGCGTTGTGATTCGTGACTCTTTGTGAACTGTAGAGTGAAATAATGGCGTACCAAACAATAGCAAATTCATCAAATTTCATGATCAATGAATTTCACAATACGATTACTGCAAGTGTTTGTCTAGATCATACCTGGGCATTATGCGGCCCAGGGGCCAAATTTGGCTGACTCTGACCGGCCTGTGAAAGGGTACCGTGGTTTTCAACCAGTGGTCCCCGGGGCCCACCAGTGGTCCTTGAGAGAGTTCCAGTTAAATATTGAAAGTTGGTTAACCAGATGTAACTCTCAAGAGTTAAAATATTCATCATGTGAATTAGCTCAAGTCTACACAACTAGAGAATGTAGAAGATTAATGGTTATTTTTGATCTGTATGTTGGACTGTTTTGTTTGTGAAATCCAGCCTGGCATTGTGGACAAAAACAAAATAAATCTTTAGTTTTGGGGTCTGTGGGGACTAAAATGTCACCAAATGATGGTCCTCTGTGGCTCAAATACTAAATATGCCCTGGTGTCTAAATGGTTGGTCTTATTCTTACTTTTATCTTGAAATTAAGTTAATATTACACTTAGACTTTAGTTCAGCCTTTAGTCTTGGCCCTCCACAATATTTTATGTATCTCGTTTGTCCCCTCGGGGAAAAATAATTGGTCTAGATCAGGGGTCGGCAACCCAAGATGTTGAAAGAGCCATTTTCGACCCAAAATTAAATTCAAAATCTGTCTGGAGCCGCATTTTATTATTTTTTTCCTGAGAGTGTGCAAATGTGAACCAAATGGACCCTGGCGGGTCCATTTGGTTCCATTTGCACACTCTCAGAAAAAAGGTCCTCAAAGAAAAATCATTAGCATGGTGAAACACAACCTTTCTTCAGAAATGGAGTTTCTAAAAAATAAAATAAAGGAGTTTTACAGAACTCCATTTCTAGTCCACACAACATCTCTAAGGTATATTAATGACATAGTAAACTGAGTAAACCTTTGAAAATGGGTGGTTCACATTGAAAGCTCCACCTCTGATAACTGCTGGGCTTTTTTGACATGGCCAAGTGCTACTTTAACTGGCAACTGTCAGACAGCGCAACGTGTTTTGGGTGACTGAAATGTTTATATTATTTTGGTGTGGATCACCCCAGTGTGTGTATGTAATAATGCTACATCCATGGAGCCACTAGGGCTGTGTTCTAGAGCCGCATGCGGCTCCTGAGCCGCAGGTTGCTGACCCCTGATCTAGATAAACAACAAACACTTATTGTCCCTTCCCTGGCCACAGGTCACTCTTCAAAGTGGACGATGGATGACAGCGGGCTGGATGCCAGGTCCAAGCTCAAGAAGCTGGAGAAGTTCCTTCAGAGGCAGAAAAGTAAACCTGCACGGAGCCTCTCTGTTGACGAGCCGCAGCTGTTCATACCAGACAACGCACCACCACCACCACCACCACCTCCACCACCGGTGGTGAAGAAGGAGCCCGTTGAAGAGCAGACCCCCAGCAGCGACACCGTGTGGGATGGAAGCCACTGTGGTCTATGCAAGAAACACCACAACAACACGTGGGTTTTATTGCACTATTATTGTTATTTAATGAGTAAAGCTGCGTTGTGTTGTACAGTTTCTGTCCTGACTTTATACTAATTTAAATGCAAATTTGTATTTCCACTTAGTTTACAATGGCCACCATTGTTGACATGGAATTGAACGGGTCGGGATGATGTGTTTATTTTTCAGTTCTTATATAAGCTTGAGGGACATACAATATGACATTCAGTATTTAGTATTAAAAACAATTCTAGGAATCTAAAGCTAAATACAGTAAATAGATCAAATGTGTGACGTTCTCTTTTTTTGGTTGCCGATCATAAAACCACACCACAATTCTGACTTTGTTTTAGGTTCATGGTGGGCTGTGGACGCTGCGACGACTGGTTCCACGGCGACTGCGTTGGCCTGGACCTCACCAAGGTGCGTGAGATGGAGGAGGAGGACCAGATGTATGTGTGTCTGAAGTGCTGCGCCGAGGAGCCGGACACCCAGAGCACTGTGAAGCCTGAGCCAGAGACCAAGCCTGACCTCCAAGACAACAAACCACCACCAGCTCCCAGGCCCAGGCAAGGGTCAACGCCTACGTCACCTGGGGCCAGGCCCTTCAAGAAGGTAAAGGAGAACACATTTAAAGGGTCCTCTCGGTACAAATTGAAGTTGACGATTCATTATCACACCAGTAATTGCGATTGACAATTTCAATTAGCAATTCAGTAAACTCCACCAACTCCACTCTGTGATGGCAAGTGGTCCTTCTCACGTATTGAGATGCACGAGAAAATTCTCCATGTACTCGGTCATTTCAGTAGCAAGAGCTTCATTAAATCTAGTCAACAAGGCTTGCAGGAGACTCTGCCTGGACAAATGGGAATGACATTTCAATAAACTAGAAATACGAGGAGAAATAGTATCCAACAAACAGGAGTTTTCATGTAATTCATGGTAAGACTATGGTCATTAAGTGTTATTGCCATCACCTGTGGGAGTGTCAGATGTGGAACTTTCTCCACATCTGTTATGTGTTGAACTACATATCCAAGCAAAACGCGTAAAGGCTACAGATGCCTCATTATGCGTCATTATATTGATCTCCAACGTGCTGTCATCCCTGGCCCCTCCACTGCTTGTTGAGTGCTATTGTAGGATAAGGCAAAGCCACCCCCTATTTTTTTTGTGTTTATTTCTTGTGATTATTTCTTTATAACCCATTCTAATAATCCTACACAAGTTCATAATGGGAATACAAGTTAAAATAGTTAAAAACACAATAGTTAAAAAGGATAAAAGTTCATGCATATATGTATTTTGTTTTTGTCATTGTTTTATGTAATGGTTTATATCAAATAGTAGATTTCTTGCCTGCTTGCAAATGTAGACAGTGCAGTTGCACTTTTCTGCCGCTAGAGGGCAATACACTCCAGTGAGAGGGGGGTTGCTGACAGTGAGTCAACGGCAAGTCAGTACATTAAAGCAGTTACTGTGTGTGTGAGTCTGTTATGAGAATGTAATATCTCTAACTCACTGCAATGGTAATATGCCATATTGGATATTATACTATTTGAAAGATATGATTTGCTTATGGATTATGTATTTGTCCAGTCATGTCCAGTCAGTCAGCCAGTCAGTACATTCCTGTTGAGTGAGGGCTGGGCAAAACATGTCGTCTCATTGTGTGTGTATAAATCTATGTTTTGCAAAACTGTCCAGTAAAGCTCAACATCCAACCACACTGATATGGACTGATTAATTCATTGAAGTGTGTAACACTATGTCACATCATTTGGAGCGACTGTGATTATGTAATAATTGTGACAGGCATATCCTATTGTTATTTATCCTAGAAATGGCAGTGTCTTATGAGTCCTGGTTGCCTTGTCACATTTGTTCCCCAGACATTTCAGCCATTGATATTAGCCAGTGTTACTGCTACATAATAGTTTTTTTTTTTTTTTTTGTCCTGCTTTTGTTTACGCATGGGTGTTTGGTAAACCACGCTATCTGCACCACAATTCAGTGTTTTTGTCAGTTTAGTCAGATGGCACATTGTTGTACATACACAAACCTAACTACGGATGTCTTTCTGGTTCATGTGTACCGCACATGCTTGCCTCATGGGTTCCAATCACTGTGTTACTTTTGACAACAAAAATGTTTATTCCACGTCATAGACCTTTGAATAAAATGTAATTTAGTTTAATCATATTAGACATCTGAAAAGCTTTAGTTTACTTTTCTTTTTTCTTTTTACAGTGAATTTTGTTGAAGGCAAACAAACAAACAAAAAATGGCAGGCCTTGTTGGCAATTTTATACTTTGTCACATCACAACCAAACATAAATGGACTTCTCTTCTCTCCTAGTCATTCCATAACATTTGTTTCATTCTAGTTTGTATTTTGCTTAGTTTTGTGTCTAATTGTAGTCAGTGGGCATTTGGTGTCACAGTTGACAGAATTAACATGAATGCTCGCTTGCTGTCTAATCTCCCTCTTCAATATTCTGTCTAGTGAGGCATTGTCTTAAAATATTTAAGTTTCCTAGTTTTGCGTCTAAGATTACCTTACCGTTTTGAACAGTATTTGTATTGTTTGCTAAGTTGTTTGTGTTTCTTTCCTACATAGGAGTCTGAAAGAAAACACTCAACAGAGGTCAAAGACACAAGCCAAAAAACAGGTACCTTTCTTTTTTTTTTACAATTGGATTTTCCGAGCATTTCTTACCACTGAGAACATAATAACTATTGATGACACATTAACTGTTCATTCTGTTGTCTTCAGTTCATCCAAAACCGGAGATGAAAAGGAAGAATTCATCTCCGGGTGTGAAGAAACCAGCGTCAGTGGACGAAATCAGGAGGAGTGTGCGGGATTCTCTCAAGGAAATCCTCTTGCAGCGGTAGGCACTCTCCACGTCCCAATAACAGTCGGCATTATTCAATTACCGTAATTTCCAGACTATAAGCCGCACCTGAATATAAGCCGCACCAGCTAAATTTTTGGGCAAAATACAGATTTTTTTTCCATGTATAAGCCGCACCGACAACAAGCTTCATGTTAGAGAAGTAGTTTTACAACCTTTTTGATCCCAGGGCCCACTATTTATTCAGCATTTGAGCTACAGACCATCATTTGACAACATTTTCACGCCACAGAACCCAAAACTAAAGATTTCTTTTGGTTTTGTTCACAATTCCAGGATGGATTTTAGCAAACAAAACAGGCAAAACATAGGGATCAAAGTGACCATGACTTATTAATTAAGTGGTGCTAATTTAGATGGTGAATATCATAACTCTTGAGAGCGTAAACATGAAACCAAATGGACCCGCAAGGGTCCATTTGGTTTCATGTTTACGCTCTCAAAGAGTTACATCTGGCTAATCAACTTTCCATCATTTAGTCTGGAGGGCCCACCTGGAACCCTCTCAGGGACCACTGGTGGTTCCCGGACCACCTGTTGATAACCCCTGTTAAAAAAAAAAAAAAAAAAAAAAAAGTAAAAATCTATAGATTGGCCGCACCGTTGTATAAGCCACAGGGTCAAAAGCATGTGAAAAAAGTAGCGGCTTATAGTCCGGAAATTAGGGTATTTCACTTCAACAGGCAGTGATTAAAACCGCCACTTGTACTGTTAACTGTACTGTTAACTGTGTGGCTTTGAATCAAAGCATTGTTTGTTCAGCACAGTATCACAGCAACGCATGCAATCCACTGGTTTTGTATAGTTGGGCTTAAGGAGTAGTTAATCCATAAAAGGTCATCAGTTATACAACCCCAATGAGTAATAATATATGGGGTTTGTAGTTGATATAAAATAGGAAATATATTTGACTGAACCATTCCTTCATTTTTAACATTACGTCATATTTACCCCATTTAAGTATGAACGGTATATTACCCTTAAACTCTGTTTGCTATGAGCTTGTAGAGGCTTTTTTTTAGCAGGCAACCAAGTGTGAAATCAGCCAGTAAGATGCCACCAAGGACTGCCAAAATACATTTTAGTCAACTAAATCAACTGATTCAGTAGATTAACCTTAAGATATGCATGTTCGTCGACTAAAATTTAATTGCTAGGCCGAAGCTGTGAATAAAGGGTTGATTACAACATGTTACTTGCCAATAATACAAATCAATGCTTTTCACTTGTTGTAGGTTGAAGGACTCTGATTTGAGGATCCTGTCAGAGAAGGCCTATGAAGTTGCCAAGAAGACGGAGAGAGAACTTTTCCATTTGTATAAAGACACTGATAGCAAGTACAAGAACAAGTACAGGAGCTTAATGTTTAACCTGAAAGATACCAAAAACAATGTAAGTTCCCCTGTAAAACATGGAGTGGTGTTGCAATTGAAACATGAAGCAATGCATATGGAATATTTTTTCTTGATTTGTTGTTCTGTCGTCTGCCCTGTATTGCAGGTATTATTTAAGAGGGTTCTAAAAGGAGAGATATCCCCAGCTCAGTTAATTCGAATGAGTCCTGAGGAACTGGCCTCAAAAGAGCTAGCCGCCTGGCGAAAACGAGAGAATCGCCACGTGAGTAACCTAGGCGGACATTTCCAAATTTGTGATGAAAGTAATGAAATTAATAAAGATGTTCCTCAGACTGGATTGGATAATTGGTAACCAAACAGCAAAAACATTTTTTTTTTCTTTTCCAGACTATTGAAATGATTGAGAAACAGGAGAGGGAAGTGGAGAGGCGACCCATCACAAAGATCACCCATAAAGGAGAGATTGAAATTGAGAGCCAGGAGCCAGCGAAGACCACCGAGACCCTGGAGGTGGAGGTAGGAGACAACACTGTCTAGATCAGGGGTGCCCACACTTTTTTGACCTGAGAGCTACTTTAAAAAATGAACGGCTCAACAAGATCTACACTTTAAAAAAAAATCAATTTCAAGGCCCCACAAGAAAGTTTGAGTTTGAAATAGTGCCTGGTGATGCTTTTCCTTACTATTATAGTGTTTAAGAATAATGCACTTAAAATGAAAAATAAGAGGGGGAGAATTGGAAGGTTTTCTTGTATATGCTACTACTGACGTTTGAAAACAGTATTTGAGGTTTGAGTTGACAGTTCGTGATGTTGAGTTTAGTCTCTTGCACCAAAAACTAAGAACTTTCACGTTTTTATCCACAATTGGGAAGGAGAACTGTCAAAACGTTGGTCAAAATAACAATTATTTTCCATTTTCTAATTGTGTAGACTCTGGAAATGACATAATTCAGATGTTTGAATATAATTTAACTCTTGAGAGCGGTAAAATGAAATGGTTTCATTTTAACGCTCTCAAGAGTTACAGATCTATAAGGGTCTAAGTCAGGGTTCCCCAATTAATTCTGTTCGAGGGCCATATTTTGACGGCGGTACCAGGCCGGGGGCCGAGTCCATGTGCACGGAAATTTGAGGTTTTATTTTTTCATTAATTAATTAAAAGGACAGTTCACTTCCAAAAAAGGTTTGGTCATTTTAACATCTACTTAGGCTTTTCTGAACACCCCAGACACAGTTTGTTGATATTCATTTGAATCACTTCAGCTGCCCTGTCCCCTTCATAAACAGAGTGACTCAAGCAATTAAAAAAACTATTTGGGGTCTTTACATAAGCCTTATAGTTGATAAAATGGCCAAAATAAATCTTGAAAGTGAAATATCTTAATTTACTGGTAGATGTAGAACAGGTTCTCAACCAATGGTCCTGGGACCACCAGTGGTCCTTGAGAGGTTTCAGGTGATCCCCTGCTAAATTATGGAGAGTTGATAACCAAAGGGACCCTCCTAGATCTTTAATTCTTGATAGTGAAAATAAATTCATTTTCAGGGCAAAACCCACTTGTATGTATGACAGTGTTCTAGCAGTGACTCTTGTAATTTTAATTTGAAGGGTGCCCAGTTTGACCTGCATATAGGCTAGGGGAGGCATAGACCCCCATGTAATGCTATTCATATCTGCTATCCCAATTTAGTATAATATTTATTCTTAGTTATAGAAGTTTTATTTGTTGCCACTAGGGGGCTAGAAACTGAGAGTACAAATGGAACAAAAAAATGATCTGGAATGGACATGTCCATGTGGTTCCAAAAGTGCCAGACAGCCTGCAATATGATTAAGGATAGGCAGCGCCCCCTAGTGGCCCGCGGAGGTATTTTCTTTAAAAAAAAAAAAAAAAATATATAGAAAATTCCTCCGCGGGCCACTAGGGGGCGCTACGGGGGCCGCAAATGGCCCGCGGGCCGCCAATTGGGGAAGCCTGGTCTAAGTGCTGGGGGGGGCTGTCATGTGATCTACCTGCACAATCTGCTCTACTGGTAGATCACGATCTGTGTGATCTACTGGTAGATCACCATCTACCTTTTGGGCACCCCATGGTCTAGATTCATGCTGGATTCATTACCAAGGGGCAGTTACAAAAGGATACTATATATATATATATATATATATATATATATATATATATATATATATATATATATATATATATATATATTATAATATATATATATATTATATATATATATTTCTATCACATTAGATCACATCACTTTGTGAGCTTGTACAATCTAAGATACTTGTTGAAGTTTATCACATTATTCAACCTTGGTAATGCGCTCCATTCGACAATGTTTTACATGTTATGGGCTTTTCAAACTAGGAGAAATGGCACACACCTATAGAGTGTTTTTTTGGGAAAGAGCAGTGCGATAACACAAGCATGCACATTGCACAGGCCCTTGATTCATTCTGTACACTTGTGTTGGACCTGGAGCAGAGCTGACATCGATCCAGGTGACAACACAAGTGTTTATCGCTCCATGTCTGAAATTACCATTTAGTTATGGTTTTGTGTGAAAAAAAAAGATTTTGGACAACCTCCAAAAATTGAGATTGCAAAATTCTGCTTTAAGATCTAAATATGCCACAATGACTTAGTTTTCTTTCTTTTTCTTTGTCCATTTGACTTAGTTTTCTTTCTTTTTCTTTGTCCATTTCTTCTCAGCCTGAGCCTGCTCCCAAAGTGACAGAACCCCTCCTCGATCTTCTGCCACTGGAGAAATCAGAGAGCAGCTCGAAGACCACTAAGGATACTACCGCACAACACAAGTCCCATTTATTTGACCTACACTGTAAAATCTGTACAGGTAAAACATTCTGGAAGATTCTCGTTTCAACCACATGTTTTTTGTGAGAGAGGGTTGGGGCACATGTATGATGTATCCTTCCCTATCCCCGTTTCTGACGTGCACCGTTTGCTTTGTAAAGGTCGCATGGCCCCCCCTGTGGAAGAAGCACCGACAAAAGTAGTCGCTACCACCGTGGTGAGGAGGCAGTCGGCCCCCTCGGAGGATACTAAGAGCACAACAACCCCGCCTGTGAAGGATGAAGATCTGCACCTCACCGTGTTAGAAGAGAGCTTCCTTAAAGCCACGTCTTTCGTCTCAGAGGGAAGGTAAGGAGGCTTTCTTTTTTCTAACGCTGCTTATGTCGAGGACTGTCACGATTATTACATGATCACCTAATCACTATTATTTGAGCTATTTGAGACCAACGTTATTGTTGGTCCACAATGTTCAATGCAGAGAAGACAGTTAAATCATCAACCGCAGTTATTTGTGACAATTAATCATCAACTTCCATCTTCAATCTACTTATAGTGTTCATTAGTATTCAGCCTTGTGCCTTCGTGCTGTGTGTTTATGACGTGAACGTTTCATCAGGTCTGAGTTCACGAGCGGCCGAGACGAGGAGTCTGCTTTCCTTTCTAATCTGAAGAAGCTTTGGAGAGGGTTCATCAACATGCCTGCCGTGGCAAAGCTTGTGACCAAAGTCTTTCCTGTCTCTGGCATTTTCGACAACTTAACAGAGGTACACTACCATGCAAGTGCACATATGGACACATAAGAAACAAAGTAATTAATAACCTTATCAATCAACAAACCGGTTAGGAACTGTCTTAAAAGGGAACTCCACCCATTTTCAACACTTTAATGTCATTAGTATACCTTAGAAATGTTGTGTGGAAATGATAAAAAAGGCTCCCCCAATTCTGTATTTCCTAAAATGGAGGTCTGAAAAAATCATTAACATGGTGAAATACATCTCATGACATCATCAAGATGTATTTCACCATGTTAATGATTTCTCTTTCAGACCCCTTTTTCCTGAGAGGGTACAAATGGAACCAAATGGACCCGCTAGGGTCCATTTTGGTTCACATTTGAATACAAAGGCATATTATATTCCCTAATCAAATATTTGACCATTATTAATGAATTATTTGACCATCTTTGAACTGCTGAGCCAGGCAGTGGCATCTTTTATGAGGAATAAAATGAAATGAAAAGTTCCACTGTCTTGTCACAAAAACATTACTGTGGCTACCAGTGTTGTGTGTCTTCACCCAAAACCGTCCAATTGTGGAACTGCAGAAATTTAATTTAATTCTTAACTGTTTAATTGAAGAATGTCTTTAGCGTTAATATATTTTCAATTAATTAACATTCCCCAAAGCATACATAGATGGGTGTTCAGAGTAGAGTAAGCTCCATACAGGATGCCATAATGGCACTATGCAACTACTCTACTCATAGTTGTCTTTCATGACAGGATCTTCCAGACAGTATTCAGGTTGGTGGAAGGATAAGCCCACAGATTGTGTGGGACTACCTGGAGAAGATCCGTGCGACTGGAACAAAGGTTAGTTTGTATTTTTGTTGCCTCCGTTCTTAACCACTTATAAAGCCTGATTTATATGTTTGCATGACTGTGTTGCATGGCAAAAGCTTGCAAATACACAGACAATAGCTTGCAAAGCATTGTGAGATTGTAGATCAGCTATTAGTAATAGCAGATGCTTTAACACATACTGTAGCGACTGTATTTAACACCAAATGTATATAAATACCGAAATATTCGCGAACACGCGAACGAATATTAATGATCCCAAACCATTCGCATTTATTTATTTATTTATTTAACCCCCCCCCCCCCCCCCCCATCTAGTAGATCTGCGACATTGAGGGGTCAGAAACGCGCTGTTACTGCAGTTGGAAATGCATTGTTTTCACTGAAGGTGTCCCATTCTCAATAGAGAATGGGAGCAGCAGCAGCAGGCACTTGAGACTATATGTACAATATACACGTAGTCTAATCTTGCCAAACAAATAATTAAACGAGCCGATGGACGGAATGTATTGGCAATCAAAACAGCATGTTACCCGTGGCTGTGTCGGATCGGTCTCATCAGAAAGGAGAGAAAGGAGAGTGGTGTCATGACTGGTGTATTCACTGATGTCAATCACATCTCAGGACTTATCTACCGATGACAACATCCACGATTTTAATAGTTAGTAGGGTGGGGGGGGGGGGGGGGGGGGGTTGTCACAGCATGCTCGGCCTGAAATTCCTGTCCGATGCTCGAACGGCAAATTCAAGGCTAGTGTACAGCACTAGTGTGACATGATGCTAAAATGTTACTTTCTGTCTGCGCACTTTGTCTTCCAGGAAGTATGCCTGATTCGCTTCTCCCCAGAGACGGAGGAAGATGAGATCTCCTACACGCTCCTGTTCGCCTACTTCAGCAGCCGCAAGCGCTTTGGGGTCGTCGCCAACAACCTGAAAAAAGTCAAAGACATGTACATAATCCCCTTGGGTGCTACCGAGAAAGTTCCACACCAGCTGGTTCCTTTTGATGGACCAGGTCAGTGCAACAACAACTAAGGGCCCTGATACACCTAGCAATGTTTTGATCAACATCAACAAGCAACATCAATTATCAACGTTGACTTTTCACCTTTCTGTAGAAAATGATCAACTCCTGGTTGTTCAGAAAAGTCAGATCTTTAGCGCCCTCTACTGGGCAACATTTTGGAATCCTCCAATCACAGCCCTCCTGGGCATCACCTGTTCCTTTCTCTCAGACTGAAACCATGGCTGCTGCTTCACTGCTGTGGACAAAAACAAGGATTTTGTAACTTTTATTCCGCTAAATGAACATTTGAGTTGGGTGGCAGCTGGGTGAAAATGATTCAATGCAAACTAAGAATTCTTTTTTTTTTCTGAGAGTGTACAAATGGAACCAAATGGACCCTAGCGGGTCCATTTGGTTCACATTTGTACACTCCTCGTTGATGCCAGGTTGATGTTGACATTGCTATTTGATATTGATCAAAATATTGCTAGTGTATCAGGGCCTTTAGAGACAGTGTTACATTTTGATTTGTATTAGTCATAGTTCTTTGAAAGCAATTTCATAATGCCTGAATTTAATAATTGAAAAATGTGAGCTTTAAATTTTCAGAGCTAAAGACCTGAGCCCAACAAACATAAAATGATCTTTATTTCACTTCCTCTGGATCTTTTCTCTACTAACCCTCTCTGTATTTTTTATTTCTAGTCAATTAATTTATTGATGGTGCTTTCACATGGCCAGATGTAACAATGCAGTCTATCACATGAAGCTATGAAGCAGCTATGACGTGTGAAGTCGCCACAAATTAGATTAGAATTAAAATTATTTTTTAGATACTTAGTGTTGGGCATCAAGTATAGCACATACCGTCGTGTGTTTCCAACGGTTAACCTGGCCTTGTGATTCAACAGGACTGGAAACAAACCGCTGTAACCTTCTCCTCGGACTCATCATCCGGCAGGCTCAGGGACCTAAAAAGGACTTCCTCCCTGTGGACATGAACGAAACGGCCAGGATCATCCCCGAGAGCAAGCCCCAGAGTGTTCCCATCGTGCAAGACATACAAGCCGTAAAACAGGAAGAGAAGCGCTATCTCTCCTCCCTGGCTCCTCCGGCACTGCCCAAGGAGGAAAAGTTACTAAAAACCACCCAAGATGGCATTGGCGAACCAGTAACGGAATCCTTTGAGGAATCATCTGCCACTGAAGAGATCAATAATCAGGAATCCAACAAACCGCTACGCTTCCTACCAGGTGTGTTAGTCGGCTGGGGTGGAGAGTTGCCTCCGCTGCCGGATTTTGGAGCCAAGCCAAAGCTGGCAGTCTCAAGGGACCCAAGGACCCAGGCAGACAAGGTAACCCCAGGGACCCCTACTAAAAGCCCCACGGCTACTGCTCACCGCTTTGTCATCAAGAAGAAAGAGCCGAAGCCTGTTGTTCAAGCGCAACCAGGGCTTTCGAGTCCAACGGGAGCTGCCAGTGCCAACATTTCAACGGTGAAGGACGCTGCAGTGCTGAACCAAGGCACATCCGTCTCTCTGACAGATAAGCCGGATGTTACGGCGCCGAACCAAGGTACATCAGTCTCTTTGAAAGAGAAGCCGGATGTCACAGCGTCGAACCAAGGTACATCAGTCTCTCTGACAGACAAGCCGGACGCTGCAGCATTGAACCAAGGCACATCGGAGCCTCTGAAAGAGAAGCCAGATGCCGTACCTCTGAACCAAGTTGCATCAGACTCTCTGAAAGAGAAGCCAGATGCTGTACCGATGAGCCAAGGTGCATCAGACAATCCGACAGAGACGCCGGACGCTGTGGCATTGAACCAAGGGGCATCGGTCTCTCTGAAAGACAAGCCGCCAGATGTATCCACCGAGGCATTCTTGGCAAGCTTATCAACAGCTCAGGGTGGGAACGACGCTACCGACGCCACTGTGTCCAAGACAGGAGAGGTTACCCTGCCTCCCGCAGCCGAAAAAGCAAGCAACCTAGATGGCGATTCCTCGGTGCTTTCAAATCCCCAAGCTGCTGCTTCGGATGAAATCGGCAGCTGGAAACTCCCCGTCACCCTCAGCGGAATCTTGAAAAAATGTTCTGCCTATTCCGATGTGACCGAAGAAACGAAAACCGAGGCAGTACCAGAGGCTGCTGAGAACTGTCCAGCTCCTTCCGTTCCACAACCCGTTCCTGTGGTGCCAGAGGCTGCCGGGAACCATCCACCTGCTTTTGTTCCTCAACCCGTTCCTGTGCTGACCAGCATTAGGCCTGATCCTGCTGTCGCGTCTCAACAAGAACGTCAACGGAACTTGAGTTCGTCCCGCACAGAGAGCAACGCTCCTTCCTTTTCCAAGCTAGCATTAGTCCTCCAGTCCCTCCGACTACATTCACACCATCGGCCCAACAAGCGGGCCCTTACGCAGCTACTCGCACGGACCACGCCGCCGATTTCCAATACGAGTCGGCGATGGCACCGGTCGACCCGATGTTTGGCAACGCCGCACCGCCGTTCCCAGTCCAGCAACCTCCTCCGGTACCTGGTAGCAGCGTTTACCCCTGCGGCCCGCCTCCTAACGTGATTCCACCGCTGCAGGATCAGAACCACCACGCTCCGCCACTGCCGTGGGCGGCGCCGCCGGGCGGACCCATGCCTCACCACGCTCCTCCGCCCCCCGGGCCACTGTTGTCCTACGCCGACCATTACTCATCCAACGAACCTCCTCCCCCTCCGTCGTCAGCCAGGGACTACAAGCGGCTGTCGGACGAGTACAGCGACCCCTGGGAGCGGCCGCGGCACCCCGAGGACCCCAGGCGACACAGGCACCACAGTGACTCCCGCCACCACGGCAAGAAGAGCAGGCACCGCGACAGGGAGCGCAGCAGCGCCAAAAAGCACGAGCGCAGCCACGAGGACAGGCACAGGGACGGAAGCAGACACTCGGAGGACCGCCACGGCGAGCGCAGGAAAGAGCGGCACCACAGCGACGAGTACCGCTCCAAGGAGAGGGACAGGCACAGGCACAGACGAGACTCTGATTACGAGAACGGCAGGAGAAACTCGAAAGACAGTTAACTCATGATTACGGCAGCAAGTTACAAAAGACTGATATGATAAAATCATTTTTTTTTTGTATGCCAGGTTGCAGCTGTGCCATTTCTTTGCAATTCTAACTGTTTTTTAAACTGTTATTTTACAGTACTGCTAAATATTTTTCATTGGATGTATCGATACATACGGACATCTCTTAAATCAAACATTTTAATGAACCGTTTTTAAGTTTTAACCTTTTCA
The DNA here is from genome assembly GCA_039105355.1 of Benthosema pterotum. Lineage (NCBI taxonomy): Eukaryota > Metazoa > Chordata > Actinopteri > Myctophiformes > Myctophidae > Benthosema > Benthosema pterotum. The sequence continues at coordinate 45,998,621 of CM076974.1, forward strand.
TTTTGTTTATGTACAGACACTTGCAGGTCTTTGATTAAAGGGGAATCCCACCCATTTTCATTTTTTTTCTGAGAGCGTACAAATGCAACCAAATGAACCCTAACGGGTTCATTTGGTTCCATTTGTACGCTCTCAGAAAAAAGAAGCGTCTAAAGAAATCCATGGTGAACATACATCTTGATGATGTCATCAAGATGTTTCACCATGTTAGTGTTTTTCTCCAGACCTCCATTTCTTGGGAACACAGAATGGGGGAACATTTTTTTTATCATGTCCACCCAGCACCTCTAGGGTATACTAATGACATATTAGAATGTTGAAAATGGGTGGACTTCCCCTTTTAAGAGATGTCCGTATGTATCGATACATCGAAATAAATATATTTAGCAGTACTGTAAAATAAACTGTTATTTTATAGTACTGCTAAAAAATGTTTCATTGGATGTTATCGATACATACGAACATCTCTTAATCAAACATTTTAATGAACCGTTTTTAAGTTTTAACCTTTTCATTTTGTATATGTATCACACTTGCAGGTCTGACCATAAATGCTCCAAAATGCAGGCGGTTGTTTTCAATTCCACACCATACAGCACAAGTGAGGTACCTGGATTTGAGTTGAGTTCAATTGGGTTTCAAATGAATGTAATGCAGCTAACCATAATATTGTCCATGGATAAAAAAGAAAGAGTGAAAATGAAAAAAAGAAGAAAAAAAAAACAACAAAAAAACAGCCACTTCTGGAGTTTCTCAATTTCTTTATTTTTTAATGGCTGTTTTCTAATACATCAGATTTCTATTGACAACGTTGTCTGTACATTTTGGCTTGTCATGTAAATTAGAATTCAAGTGTGCCTTTGCACTGTGTTTATGTACAGTCCGTAATAAAGCAAATGTTTTTTTTATTGTTGATTTATACAAGCCTCATGTTCCCTTGAAAGGTTATAAGAATGTATATGAAATTGACTACTGGGTGTGCAACAGACTGCATACCAGGACCAAAAGTACATAACCAACCAGTACAACAGGAGGTATCATCCCTAACCCTTTACTGGATCCAAGTGGCAAGTCATAATTGACCGAGTTATATGACAAATGGTATGAATCTTATTTTATAGTATGCACAGCATGTGCAAGTGTGTAGTGATATATATATATATATATATAATATAATATATATAAATTATATATATATATATATATATATATATATATAATATATATATTATATATATATATATATATATAATAACATTTTGATATCACAGAAGCCATGTATATTTTCTGCTAATTTTTATTGCTGTTGAAAACATTAAAACTTTCACTATTTTGCAGAAAAAGGATAAAATTTGAGATTTCCTCATGATTAATTGAAAACAGCACAGCTATGTAGCGTTGAATTATGGAGGTCTGTTTTACTTGGAGGCTCACATAGACATTGCCTGCACTCTGATTCCCCATATTCGGCTTCTGTTTTAGCTGGTTCTTCTGGTTGTCACTTCAAATGGGGCCTCTGGATCATGTATAGAGCATCTTGACAGTGTTTGTACAGTAGTTCCATCACCATCCAGTGCTTTGCTGCACCCATTTTGACCGCTATCAGTAGAGAAGATCGCAGTTATTAGTTTTTCGCAGTTATTAGTTTAGGACCCATCTTGCAGTCTGTAGATATGCTGGATTCTTTCTGTTGATAATGCATAAGATGACAACTGCGATCTTATCCACTGATAACGGTCGAATCTGCTTGCGTTTAGGTTTAGGGTTAGGTTTGTGGTATAAGACTTCAGTGTTTTGTATCTTACAACATTATGTATGAGTACAATGCAGAGAATGTTTGCATTCGCCATCTTTGTTGAAGAGTCTGTCTATGTCTGAGATAACTAATCTTAATTATCTTCCATAGTGGTTTAAACCCTGTGGAAATGTTGTATTAAGTTATAAAATCCATTCTGAGACGAAAAAGTCCTGCTGATGATACTTGATAACTGCCATCTTATCCGCTGATAACGGTCGAATCCGCTGTTTAGATGTTGTTTAGATGTTAGAGAAACATGAGGAGAGCACAGGGAGCTTCATAGCTCACTCAGGGATTGACACTAAGGTCTCCGAGGCACTTGCCCATCGGGCAAGTGCAAGTCAGTTTCTACTTGCCCTCAGGTCATGGTCACTTGCCCCCCAGGTTCCAGGTGGTCCCCAGTTAAGTTGGTTAACCAGATGTAACTCTTGAGAACGTAAAAATGAAACCAAATGGACCCTTGCGGGTCCATTTGGTTTCATTTTTACACTCTCAAGAGTTAAAATTCATCATCTTAATTAGCCCAGGTTTACACTGTAGAAGATTAATGGTCATTTTGATGTGTATGTTAATTTGCCTGTTTTGTTTCCCAAATCCAGCCAGGAATTGTGGATAGCTAGAAAGCAGGGAAAGACACAGAGGCAGAGTGCAATGACTGCCTTCAAGACAAATATATCTTGTGTTGTGTTATAGTGCACTAAGTTGCACACTTGCCCGATCGGGCAACCAGGTAGCAGTCTTCACTTGCCCGACCATTTTTTTTACTTGCCCCGGGCAAGCGGGCAAGTGTTAGTGTCAAGCCCTGTCACTGTGTTAAGCGTATGTTCACATGATCCAAACTCACCCACTCTTGTCCACTCTGAAAGTTTACTTTGAAGAAACAAGATGAAATCGAACATACAGTAAGTCTTGATTGGTCAAGATTGGTCATTGATTCCTGTGTCCTTGCACTGCAACAATTGAAGATTCAAGCCTCATTCCTTTGGATCAACTTTAAGACTTACAGAACTAGGAAAACAATAAGGGGGTGAGTATATTCCATTTCCAGGTAAAAGTGTTTTTTTATGTGCTAAAATCTGGCATTGATGCCATTGACCATTCTTATGAATTATTCATTCATTCATTCATCAATTAAAACCATGGAAAAGCAAAATACTATAGTTAATGGTTTCGGACAATGGTTAATGGTTTTCTCCACCAGGCTGAAGGCATGGGGAGAAGTATGATTTGCACTCTGTCCATCCGTGTGTCCGTGTGTCTGTCTGTTACCAGCTCATCTCCAGAACCTAATTGATGCCAAATTTTGCACACACACGGACCTCTGCCCCAATTTTTCAGTTTTCCAGATTGTCCCTATAATACGTGAGAGGGATGTGGAATTTCATTTACTGTTAATATTGTTTCATTCATTTGGCCACAGCCAGTGCACTGAAACAGTGAACGAAATTCCACGGCTCTCTCACATATTACATATGAGTTACTAGGAAAAACATTGGGTGTTTTTTTTAATTGAATTTATCCTGGTTAAAATGGAGTTTTGAGTTAAAATGGGTTTGTATAGGTAGGTGCAGGGCAGCGAAAAATGAACATCAAATATCTAAATAGCCTACTGAATCAAGTAATGTAAAAACGGGGCTTTTTGAAAGTGATATACCCCTTTAAGTAAGAGTCCTCACCATGTTTTCTGGGAATAGTATGTCGTTTTTCAAGGATCAAAAATGATAAAAACGGGTCCATGGTCCTACGTAGAACTATAGTCCATGGTTTGTTGTTTTTGAGGATTTTTGAAGACCATGATATGGCCTGTCATTTTTCCTTGATTTGGTCATTTTTCAAATTCATGTAAATTAATGTGATTGCTGCTGAACCTGTAAATGACAAAACAAAAACTAAGGCACTGGTTGTAGGACTTCTGGTTTACCGGAACAGGGTTCAACTCCCTGCGGTGCCCTGCTCATTTACATGGTTTATTTATATCATGATCATTGTGTTGACGAATAAACAAACAAACAAACGAAAACGACAGGCTATCGTAGATATCTTGGATGGCATACTACAGTATGCCATTTCTTTTAATGTTTTTGAGGGCTTTCGAATAATTGGCATAATTGGCTGACCTGACTGCGTCAGATGGGGCAGCAGAGAGGAGTTGCCCCATCTGGCTGAGTTAGGTTAATAATTCGAATAATTGATGAAAACCTTAAGGCTTTTGAGGATTTTCGAAAAATTGTGAAATCAATGAGAAACCAATGGTTATAGTTCATGGTCTCCGTATGTCATTTTTGCTTGTTTTTGACGATTCCGAAAAATGGCGAAATCAATGAGATACAAATGGAAATAGTTCATGGTCTCGGTATGTTGTTTTTGACGATTTTCGAAAAATCGAGGAGATCACATCAGCTATAGTACACACACTGTCTTGGTCGGATGATTTTCAAAAAAGATGAAACTTGGGAAAAACAACAATCTATACTGTAGTATATGGTATGGTCTTACACACTTTTGGCAACTTTCAAGTTCAAGTCCCAGATCCTACAGTGTGTACCATTGTGATCTAATGCATTCAACAGAGAATTAAAACCAGGATTTCTAGTAGAGTTCTCAAACTCTGCTCGAACCCGACCAGGCATGAACCGACCCGACATTTTAGGGTGGGCTCGGGCTTTTATTATGATAAAAATAAGTCTGTTCTGTCTGTCTGTGTATTTACCTCTTATATGAAGATGGTGCTGATTGGTATTTTCACACTTTACTCAGTGTAGAGTGCTCAAATTCTACCTAAACCTGATCAGGCCCGACCCGACATTGTAGGGCCGGGTCGGGCCTAAAAACTATGCTAATTGGTCGGGCCAGGCCGGGCTTTGGGCCTGATCAGTTAAGGCCCAGTTAGGGCCGGGCCTCAATTTTCAGGCCCATTGAGAACTCTAATTTCTAGTATACAACATACAATGTAGTATGCTGTTATTCATAGTTTTTGAGAATTCTCAAAACATCCAGCGAGGCGATAGTTCATTGAGGCACAGAGGGCAGAAGGTTTATTATATTTCCCCTTAATATTCTCAAACAGTAATTCATTCTGTTCCTTTAAATCAGCAGTCTCTCCATGTCAACTTCCCTCACTCTCATTGGCTGTCAGCTAAAGTCACTGACACCCACATTCAATCATGTGTTCTTTATCACTACTTTGGCACTACTCCTTCCTGCAAGCTGAAAAAATGCTGACATTTTCGAAGAAAAAAAAGAAAACGGTAAGAATATAGCCTTACGTTTTTTCGTCGTTTTGATGATTTTTGAAGATTTTCGAAAAATGACAAAAACGCAAGGCTATAGCCTTACGGTCTTGCACCGCATGGCGTTTTTCAAATCGTTTTGAGGATTTTTGAGGGTTTTCAAAAAATATCAAATTTAAAAAAAAAAAAGGTTTTTTTTTCCGTTTTTCATGTTTTGATTTTCGGAGATTTTCGAAAAAAAGACGAAAATCTGGCAAAAATGGAAGGCTATAGCCTTACGGTCTTTCTTTTTCTTGCACAGCATGCCGTTTTTCATCGTTTCGAGCATTTTTGAGGGTTTTCAAAAAATGTCGAAATTTTAAAAAAAAACGCGAGAAAAAAAATGTTTTTCATCGTTTTGATGATTTTCGAAAAATGACAAAACCCCGACAAAAAACGCAAGGCTATAGCCTTACGGTCTTGCACAGCATGTCGTTTTTCATGGTTTTGATGATTTTCAAAAAGTGACGAACTCTGGCAAAAAACGCAAGGCTATAGCCTTGTGGTCCTTGCACAGCATGGCCGTTTTTCATTGTTTGAGGATTTTTGAGTTTTTTCAAAAAAGGTTGAAGTTGAAAAAAAAAAAAAAAAAACGGTAAGGCTATGGCTTTACCGTGTTTCATCGTTTTGATGATTTCCAAAGATTTTCGAAAAATGACTAAATCTGGCTATGGAGTAACGCACCCAAAAAGACCAGATTCCCTCAAGACAACTCACTTTCTTTTCGCTAGATGAAGCTCTGTCAAACGCAAGCGGATAGTTTTTAATTTTTTCGAAAAAAAAAAAAAAAAAAAACGCAAGGTTTTTCGAAATTTCGACATTTTTCGAAAATGCTCAAAAATGCTCAAATGATGAAAAACGGCATGCTGTGCAAGAACATCAGGATATAGCCTTGCGTTTTTGCCAGATTTTGTCATTTTTTTTTTCATTTTTCGAAAAACCTCAAAACGATGAAAAACCGTGAGGCTATAGCCTTGCGTTTTTTTTTTCTCGAAATTCCGACATTTTTCGAAAATGCTCAAATATGCTCAAAATGATGAAAAACGGCATGCTGTGCAAGAACATGAGGATATAGCCTTGCGTTTTTGCCAGATTTTGTCATTTTTCGAAAAACCTCAAAACGATGAAAAACCGTAAGGCTATAATCTTGCGGTTTTTCGAAATTTCGACATTTTTTGAAAATGCTCAAAAATGCTCAAAATGATGAAAAACGGTATGCTGTGCAAGACCATAAGGCTATAGCCTTGCGTTTTTGCCAGATTTTGTCATTTTTTGTCATTTTTCGAAAAACCTCAAAACGATGAAAAATCGTAAGGCTATAGCCTTGCGGTTTTTCGAAATTTCGACATTTTTCGAAAATGCTCAAAAATGCTCAAAATGATGAAAAACGCATGCTGTGCAAGACCGTAAGGCTATAGCCTTGCGTTTTTGCCAGATTTTGTCATTTTTTGTCTTTTTTTGTCATTTTTTCGAAAAACCTCAAAACGATGAAAAACCGTAAGGCTGTAGACATTTTTAAAGCCACAACTCAAGACGTACTTCTATGCTTTTAAACTGATTCTCTGTGATTCTATATTATAGGATTTTATATTTTATGCCTTATTTCAGGTCCTCACTGTACTGTTTCTTTGATGTATTTTAAAGATCTCTTTAATTTATACCCACTATTTTTTGTCTTCTTCTCTATTGCAATGTAAAGCACTTTGAGCTGCATTTTATGTCATGAAAGGTGCTATACAAATAAAGATTATTATTATTATAGCCTTGCGGTTTTTCAAAATTTCGACATTTTTCGAAAATGCTCAAAAATGCTCAAAATGATGAAAAACGTTATGCTGTGCAAGACCGTAAGGCTATAGCCTTGCGTATTTGCCAGATTTCATCATTTTTTGTCATTTTTCGAAAAACCTCAAAACGATGAAAAACCGTAAGGCTATAGCCTTTGCGTTTTTTCAAAATTTCAACATTTTTCGAAAATGCTCAAAAATGCTCAAAATGATGAAAAACGGCATGCTGTGCAAGATCGTAATGCTATAGCC